>WAAF01008980.1:692228-851631 GCA_013400475.1 Tricholaema leucomelas | reverse complement strand
GGGGGGGGGGGTAACTCCCAAACCATCACACCCAGCAAAGGAAAGCATGAAAGATTCTGCATTCAGCAGCAATGCTGCTCTGCTCTCTTCTACCAAAAGCACAACTAAGTCAAACTGTTTTTTTAATTATTTCTTGTAACACTTCATTTAAATAACTTTATCACACCCAAAAATATTCTGAACACAAAATTTGATCATACCTTGAATTACATCCACGTGGAGAAAGCCGTCTCCAAACTCACCTCCCTCAAACTCAATGCACACGAAACTCACTGTTTTTCAAGACATCCTAGAAGAGCCTCATGATTTTCTGGCAGTCCTCTCTCCAGGGGCTGCAGCTCTGGGATTTGGGATTTTTTGTTGCTGCTTGTTTTGTGCTCTTTTGAGAGCAGAGTAGCTTGTTCAATACCTGGAGGAACACACTTGCTCTACAAAAACATAGTTCTGTGCAACTTTTGGCAAATCTTGAACTGAAAGGCTTTTCCTAAGCCAAGATGTTTTGTATATGCTCTTCCTCCCTGCTGCCTTTTCTTTTCCAAACGGTCCAGCCTCCAAACCTTAAACATTTTATGGAATACAGGCCCAAGAATATTTTCTTTACAAATGGAATACGGCTTATCATGGTTAAAGCTGGAGAATATCACTCAGAAAAGAGAAAATCCCTACAACTTAATGATCACAGCACTGTAAGAGATATTTAAACACAGAAAAAGCACTCAGCTAAAAGCCTAACATCTGATTTTTACATTTTTTTACATGCTAACTTCAGCATAGTTTTGCTTATACAACACTTAGTATATTATAACTACACCTGAAATCAAAACTAACCAAGTGAAAAAATAATGGACCCCTGTAACTCATAAAACAAAGTGGTTGCCTTAATAATTACCTCTTCTCTTTGTAAAAACAAAGAGATTTGGAACATTGTATGTTCCAAAAACTGCTACTACCAGAGCAGAGGCAAGAGGAAAGAATATCTTAATTCTTCTCTAGTGGAAAAGAAAACTATTGAAGAGGTGCCCCTACATTTCTGTCCATAAATTCCGGAGGGAGGAGGAGAAATCACACCCCAAAACCCCACCAAAAACACCCCAGCACTGCAATAGCATCAGTCCTGGCAAGCACTTAATGGGAATAGTTTAACTTGCAAATCACATCTCAGTATAACAACCTACCAAATCAAAAATAAAATCTCTGCATTCTGCAAATCTCATTATGCTCTAACCCCCCCCGCCCCAAAAATAAAGAGATTTGTCAGTGCTGAAACAAAAGTTCTGTTTTTTCAAGAGGAGAACTTTTCAATGAATCACAGAAGTGAAAGGACCCTCTTGACTTCTAATCCAATGCCCCTGCTCAAATCAGGTCAGCTTGAGCTGGTTACCCAGCCTGGTTCTGAGTATGCCCATGGATAGGAATCAAACATATTGAGGCTATTTATTCCATTGTTCTCATCACCCTCACTGTGAACCTGTTCTCTTGTGTTTACATGGAGCTTCATGCTTTAATGTGTGCCCTATTGTCCCTGATGAGCCTTCTCTTGTCCACTTTGAACCGTTCCATCTCTCAGCATCATCTCATGTGAAAGATACTCCAATATGTTCATCTGTCCCCTGTATTGGGAAGCTCAAAACCAGGCAAAGTACTGCAGATGTCTTCTCAAAAGTGCTGAGTAGAGGAGGATCACCACTCTTAATTTGCAGGCAATACTTCTCATACAGCCCAGAATGCTGCTGGGGTTTTCTTTGCCATAATGGTGCACTGCTCAGCCATGGTCAGCTCCTTGTCCTCTGGAATCAAAACGTCATCTGCAGAGCTGCTTTTCTGCTAGTCAGTCTCTAGCCTGAGGTTATTCCTCCCTGATACAGGAACTTGCATTTTCTCTTACCAAGCTTCACGAGGTTCCTCTCTGCCCAGTTCACCAGCCTGTCCATATCCCTTTGGAAAGCAACATGTCTGATCTATCACCAGTTTTGTGACATTTGCAAACTTGCACTCAGGTCTTACTGTTCAGGTCATTAACAAACATCGGAGATCACTGTCTCCAACACTGATCCCTGGGGTACACCACTAGTGACTTGTCTCCAACTGGACTCTGTATCACTGATCACAACACTCTGTCCTGGCCTCTCATGCAGTTTCAATCAACTTCTCTTCCTACTCATCTAAGCCAGTCTCTGTCAGCATGTTGAAAAGGATGTTACAGGATACAACATCAAAAGCCATACTCAGCCACAATGAACTGATCTCCCATCACCCACCAAGTTAGTCACCTTGTTGCAGAAGACTAACAGGTTGGTTGAGCACTACTTGCCCTTCCTTACTGATTATTCCCAAACTACAATCAATCCATGATGATGAGAATGTTAATGAGGAAGAGCCTCCACTCTCATTTTCAAGCTTAGAGTTGTAGGCAGCAGTTCATAACTCACTTTGGTTAAAAGTCTACAAAATGAGGTGGGTCTACAGTTCTCATTGTAGAGAACACATTTTTGACACATGAAGTCTTTGCTCCTATTTTCTTTCATAACTTAAGTCTTCAGAAAAAATTATATTTCAGTCTGAGACAACTGCAGAAGTAGTGCAATGCTCCATAGGATGTCCAGTCCTCTCTCATTATTAACCAGAGATATCCAACTCTCTGCTTAATGACTGCTATCTGCTTCTGAGAACCTAAAAGAGCATCTTTCCCATGAGAAGATACCTTCATAAAGCAGTGAGTCTCAAGTTTCTGAAAATAACGACTCTCCTTAGTGCCACTGAACTAAGTGGCACTAAGAGACTGTGTGAACACTGAACAGACTGTGGCAGAAGCAAATCAAACTTGCAGACAGGAACCGAAGGCACAAACAAGTTAGCAACAATCAAAACGCTTCACTCTCAAGTGAAAATAGTTCTATTGTGTAGCTTCCCAGCAAACTTTGCTAGACTTGTGGCAGAGCAAGAAACAGAGGAAGAGGAGGAGACAACACAAGAGGTGGTATTTTCAGAAACAGGTAAGGGATACAGAAATCCTCAGGTGCTTTATGGGGATCATGCCAATTCTTTGAGGAACAAGTAACCCCTCTGCTTCATTCACAGAGGACTAGTTCTGTACAGGACAGGGAGAAAAGGCATTTTAGTTGTTCAATACTGAACAAAGGAATTTTAGTGAGAAACTGCTTCATTACTGCCCAGGAGAGACAAAGCAACAGAAATTAGAAAGTTTAGCTAGTCCACAGGCTGACTGAAAGCAGGACATCTAAAGATGTGTGCCAGTCATGGTGCCAAACAACCAACGTTGCTTAAAATCACGTTCAACATGTAATAGCACACATTCAGTGTATGTCTTGGACTAATGTTTCAGTTTATCACTTGAGCTTTATGAATTAGAAGAGAAAAATCTACTATACTGCTTTCTTGAACCAAAAAGACTACCATAAAACCTCAGAACAGATCATCCAACTGAAAACACCTGTTACATTCTTCTGTAATCATGACATTTCACAAATCCTGCCATACTGGCATGCCATTAAAACATGATTGCAGACCTTAAAGTGGTTTCTGGCAAGCTAAGTGATAAGAAGAGTTAAGCCAGAATGAGCACTAATGTACCTGTTCTGAATAAAGCCTGATGCCTCAGATCAATAAATTAAGCTTTCAGCTCTTGTAATCTTACAAACAGGAACTGAATTCAGTGAAGTCTCTTATCCCAGAATATTTTGATTAAATAAACATCAGAAGTTATTCTAAATAATCACCAATGCCCAATTTAATATTATTTCCAAGTTAAAATCTGATTTAATGCAAGTGCCTTTTAATTAACAGTGGAATTTACTCTCAAGGAGAAATCTGTAATTAGTATTTTTACAGTTAATTTAATTTTGAAAGCCAAAACACACTGCTGGTCTAATAGTGTTTAGGAATTTTCCACCAAGACCTCTACCCATTTTTTCCAGGAGTGTTGTTTTGCATACTGCAAATCCAAACATTCACTTTTTAAAGCAGCTTCCTTCAAAATACCCTCTGATGGCTGGAGAAAAACACTGGCTGTTTGACAGCTATAATATTTTTCATTGTTTTTGCAGCTCAACTCAGAACAAGATTTAGGCATCTGTGGAAAAGGGATGGAGAGCACTTGGAGTTTGTATGCTGTCATTTAGAATTAGTGTTGATGTATTACCTCTGTCACAGCCCAGTGGTGTAAAAACTGGTCCAGATCAGTTAGGTAAAGACGGACAGGTGAAAGCTGTGTCTGGCTAATGTGTGGTTTTCCTCTAATGCCCTGGAGACTAGTCAACTCCTCTCTTGAAAACCCTAGAGAAAAAGAAGCAGTACAACAGAATCACAAAGCAAGTCAAGCACTGTTCTACTTCAGCAACACCACTCTCAAACCCCATCTTTTAAATTATGTCTGCATAACATTCTCTGTTAAAAGCTCTTACTTGCTATTTTAAATTAAGCATATCAAAATATCAAAGCACATCTGACTTCTGAAAAACAAATTGGAAAACCACAACCAAACAACAACAAAAACAACCCACCACAAACATACACCCCCAGTAGAAAGAAAAAACACCACCAAAAACCCCCAACCCAAACACAAAGCCATACCCATTTAAACAACAATACAACAGAAAGAAACCCTGGAAGAAGCCAACAATGTTATGCTGCATTTTCAATGTATGCATCTTTAAAAATAGAAATCCCAGGTATAACACAAGGCAGTTCACCACTGGTTCACAGTAACACTGGTTACAGCATTCAACCTCAGGGTTAAAAACATAAGAAAAAACTAAAATCATTTGGCTAATCGTTTTTATCTAGGTATTGGATGTTTTAGTACAACAGAACTACTGCTCCAAAACAGGGATGTTGGTCCTGCTTTCGTTTTCTCAGTTACCAATACAGCTTTCTCTTCACTGTTTTAGGGGAAAAAAAGGTCATTTTTTTGAAAGCAAAGTAGTTGAATATTACAAATGACTGAGGTGATGAAGAAAAGACCCAGGATAAGTTACTGAAAGGTTCTTTCCCAGTAGTATGCCATTTTAGCCACTGTAATTTCCCAAAGCTGCACCACCACAGAATACAGCTGCTTTTGTATCTCAGTAAGCAGACAGGAGCAGAAGCACCTCTGCTCACACACTGACTCTGGGCAGCTCACTTCAACAAACTTTGATTACTTTATTCTGATGGAATGTTTTTAATAGCATAAGCATATCCACAGCAAACCCCAGAGGCACTAGTTTATATTATTATCAGCCAATAAAAGGCATTTAATCAAGGAAGAATAACAAAAATCTTGTTCATGTTCATGCTGAATTTAGGTTTTCCTCATTCTAAAGAAAGCTGCTAGAATTATAAAAAGTATGCAAATATCCAGCCCAAATGGCAAAGTGAAATATAAGATGTCAAAAGATCAAGAGGGGGAAAAAAAAAAGGGGCATCTCATATCAAAAGCATTTAACAAGATTATAATCATTCTCAGGAATTACTTACTATACCATTTATTCTCAATTAAATCCAGTCATTGACTACCAAAACAATTTGCATTGCAATAATTCTGAATTATGACATTCATATGGATTACCTATAAGGGTTGAAAACAAGAAGCTGAAATAGTCCACATCATTCACTGAATTATCCTGCACTTGGCACTTCCAGCCTGCAAAGGATGATCTACACAAAACCAATAGCAGATAGTTTATTAAAAAACATGTAATTAAGAATTCACAACCTACCTGCACAACACAAGAAATTAGCATGACTAAATGGTTAATTTTAGCATTCCTGGTCCCAACTGCTGTTGCTAGAATAGCAATTTAAACAGCTTCAAACCCAGAACTCGCTCTTTTCAAGACAAGTAATATTGAACTTTGGGTTGTTAAGTTGATTAAATTACTGAGATAGCAACTTTTCATAAATACCAGCATAACCTTTAATATAGTGACAATAGCCAACATACAGTAAATTAGTTCTCCTCCCCTTCTTTGGCAAAATTCATTATATCACAAAACTGGGCCCTGTTTTTTCATTACATCTACTACTTTGGATACAGCTCTTTACATGAACAATAGATCCCATTTAAAAGCAGTCCCAGCATCTATTTTAGAGCAGCTAAAGCTATTAATCACAGCACTAAATAAAAAAAACTTGCTTGGAGATCTGGAACACAAAGAGGAGCAATATACAAAGACAGGAGCCAACTCTTTATCAAAGCTGCCTGACACCTCCCTTTTCAGGGGCAATCTGTAAGAAAGAGGTGGAGCAGTAGCCCAATTCTGTTTCTCAAATTAGAGGCTGTATGTGCTTGTGGACAGACACCACTGATCACCTAACTAACGGCAGGGTGTTGCCCGTGTACTGGTGCAGAAGCAGGAGGATGGCAGGAGCAGGGAGCAAGCACATCTCAGATGCTTTCCTCAAGAGGCTGCTGCTCAAAGTGGCATCACAATATGCAAAACGCACGTTACTGAAATTTACTTGCGTGCTGCTCTTGGCACTTGCACTGCAGACTATGGATCTTTGCCGTCAGAGATTGCTGCTTTCTGTGAAATCTCAGAGCTTCTGAATGCAATTTTTGAAGCCAACTATCTGCCTCGGATCACTTTTTTCCTAATTTCTTTCTGCTAACAGCCAAAATGGCTTAGGCTCACGAGTAACAAAATTCTGGAGCTTGTTCTTTCAGAAATTTCTTTAACACTCCACGACTTAGGAGCAAAAATATCAAATTTGGAATACTTCTGAGACAGGAATATATGTTTTGCCACCCCGTGAAAATCCATCCACAATATTTCATCATCCATACAAATGACATTTAGAACATGCATGTATCTGGGGTTACTCAAAAAGGAAAAAAAAATACAGAACTTCTTTAAAGAAAAAAATAAATTAGGATTTAGTAGGATGATTAATTCTAGAGAAGAAAATAAAAGAGAATGAAAAAAGAATCACAGCTAGGTGAGAGAGAACAGAAAAAGGCTTTACTAAATAAAGTTCCCACTTCACATCATATCCTTAATGACACATCCTTATTTTACAGGCATATTTCAAGCAACCTAGTGACTGTTATGTGCAGGCAACTCTGCATGCTTCCTAGTTCCTAGGAGACCTTTGGTCATCCTCAGAGGCCAGAGTTGCTGCTTCCTATTCTTAACCACCTGTAGTCTCTCCGTCTCTCTTCAGTCATAAGGCTGCCACTGGGCTGTCAACAACTACTGGTCATAGCTAGTAGTCTTCTCCCAGAAGAAAGGATCATCTCTTTCCTTTTCCCAAGAAGGCCCCAATCTGATTCATTATAGCATCAAAGAGATTTCACACATCCCAACTAAATCAGCAACCTATTTTCCCAGAGGTTCTATAGAAGGTGAATATTCACGCAAGAATTAGGTGCATACATCAGAAGAGACAACGAAGCCTGCTTCCTCTTCAGCAAAGGGGAAGAAGTTGCTTGAATCCAATGGAGTGGGACCATGAATCAGATTTGGGGGTCGCCCATTGTATAAAAATAAGTACCAAGGAGAATGAAGAGATTCCAGAGAATGTAAATCTTACTGGACACAAGTTCAAACTGTGACACAATCACTGAGCAAAGTGGTGGGCATGCCAGGGATTGGAAGAACTCAGATGACAAGCTGCAAAGGGAATTGGGGAAATAGGACAATAAAATCTTGAGTAGGAAGACAGGAAACCCAGAAAAAAAACTTGTAATAAGCACAAATCAAGGCAGTAGGGACTTGCATGACAAAGCCATTCAGAATATAGTTTAAAATATTCTTCCAGGAAACAGCAGATGTCTTGAATCCCTGTAACAGAAACAGTGGACTTGAGGATTTACACTGATTCCAGATGAGACTGAAGGAAAATTCAGATTCACTGCAGGCTAGCAAACACAAACAACAAGTTTAGAAGATACCTGGACAAGAAAAATTATTCTGGAGCTTATTGCTAAGTGTCTTGTAATTTTTCAAATTCTTGAGCAGTGTTCTTTTTCCATCCACATTTGACTGCCTGCACACTCACAAAACAGGACAAGTGTTTTAAGTATCCCAGCAGCATGCCAAGCTAAGTTCCACCAATGCAGATAGAAGAGCAAGCAGACAGAATTACTGCTGTTCTGCCCTGGGAACATGGATGCAGGGTATGACACAAACCCTTGACAGAGCTATTAAATGGTTTTAAGATTCATTTTGTAAGCAGGGCTACACTAAGACACCTGCAAAACCAAGATCCCAAAATTCAGTTGCAGTCAGCTCTTTTAAAAGTTAAACTTGTTACATACGTAAGTCTCCATGTTAAAGCACACCGAGGTCAAAAGCCATCTAGCATTCAACTTCGAAAGCAACAGAGAATGCTGCCTACAATGTTTGGCTTGGACTCTGTGTGCATGTCTTAGACTACAACATTATCATATAAGGCAATATTTTCTCTCTAACAAAAAAAGACAACATCTATGCTTCATTCAAATAATGGATGAATGGATAGATTGAGATTATGCAAGGAAGGATAAAACAGCCTGGCTGGTTCCTGCCTTATTTATTGCAGCATCTATAATGTACAAGTGCATATGGCATGAGATAGTTAAAAAAGAAGAAGAAAGGCTTATCACAGAAAATCAGCTAAACAGCAGTGTTTAAGCATTAGACTGAATCGTCCTCCTATTTGTACTGCAAAGATCCTGTGAGACGCTAGATAAAGACTTTTTCAAGCTGGAGGACAGCAAGTTAGTGTGGCAACACATTTCTCTAAGTATCATCACACAGTAAATTAAATTCACTCTCAGGGTAGAAAAACCCCACATTCACAGTGGAGGCTTCTCTCATCCCTTCTGTCTGCTAGCCCACTAGTCCTGCAACAGTTCAACAGCATGAAACAGACTGAAAGGCCATTAACAGCCGTGGAGCTACCCAATTTCACCTATCTGAAAGAGCAGCACACAGACTGGCCTGGTCTCTACTGCACCACTGGCAGTTACAGTGTAATGAGAGTCAGTTCTGTGCTGTCAAGATAGTAAATGCTGAACATTTTGAAAAATCAGTGCCCACGTTTCCTGCTGCATTCCTAGTCAGCAGCTGCATCGGGAAAGGTGTGGCCAGCAGGTCCATAGAGGTTCTTCTCCCCCTCTACTCTGCCCTGGTGAGACCACACCTAGACCACTGCATCCAGTTTTGGGCTCCTCGGTTCAACAGACAAGGATCTTCTGGAGACCAAGGAAAGCCATGATGACTGGGGGACCTGAGCACCTCCCCTATCGAGAGAGACTAATGGGACCTGAGGCTGTTTAGTCTGGAGAAGAGAAATCTCAGAGGAGATCTCGTCAACATCTACAAATATCTGTGTGCAGTAATAAGACAAAGAGCAACAGGTATAAACTCGAACATGGAAGATTTCACCTCAACACAAGGAGAAATTTCTTTACAAAAAGGGTGACAAAGCACTGGAAGAGGCAAGGGAGGGGATTCTGCCCCTTTACTCTGCTCTGGTCAGACCCCACCTGGAGTACTGTGTGCAGTTCTGGAGCCCCTGTGGGAGGCAGGAGGCCGGGATTGATCAGGGTACTGACGAGTCGACTCAGTTAGCTGCTAGCAGTGCAATGCGCAGTACAGTGCCCCTTTATTCCGGAAGTGCAACAGCTTCTATACCATTGTAGAAGAGGTGTGCACAACTTGCTAAGGTTTACACAAGTGGAAGGTACAGATTGCTTCAGAGTTATACGCAAGGTATCGATAGCTCACTCTGCATCAAAACAACTCTTCGTGCCCACCCCTGCAGGATGGCAAGCTCAGCCCCCTGCAGGTGTGCGTGGGGTGCTCATTGTTTACAGCTTCGTGTCCTGGGCCCCAGACAGCCCAAGGACAGTTCGCAGCATGAGCTCTGATGTTTACCGCTCATGCCCTGCCTAGGGAGAGAGTTTTCCCACAAGCCCCCACACAAGAAAGATAGCAAACTGTCGGCATGAGTCCAGAGGAGGCCTCAAAGATGATCAGAGGGCTGGAGCAGCTCTGCTAGTAGGACAGGGTATGAGAGTTGGGGCTCTTCAGTCTGGAGAAGAGAAGGCTTCAAGGAGATCTTATAGTGGCCTTCCAGTATCTGAAGGGGACCTACAGGAAGGCTGGGGAGGAACTGTTTACAAGGTCTTGTAAAGACAGGATGAGGAGTAATGGGTTTAAATGGAAGAGGGGAGATTTAGACTAGGTGTTAGGAAGAAGCTCTTTACAGTGAAGGTGGTGAGACACTGGCACAGGGAGACTGTGGATGCTCCCTATCTGGAGGTGTCCAAGGCTAGGTGGGCTGAGGCCCTGAGCGACCTGTTCTAAGTGGGAGGTGTCCCTGCCTATGACAGGGGGTTGGAACTGGATGATCTTTGAGGTAGGTCCCTTCCAACCTGAGCCATGCTATGAATCTACTACAAATACATTATCAATTATTTCAAAAAACTTATTTCAATATATTCAGATGGCAATGGGTAACTAAGAACTATGTGCACCTTTAAAATGTTTCCATGATGCTTATAAACTAAATGCTAGACATTTAACAAAAAAAATATATCTGATTTATAGGTAGAACAGTAATAATCTAAGTAAAATGCCTCTTATTATAACCTCCCTTCTTTGAATAAATTGTTCTGACAATGGGAGCCTGTTACCAAATTGCATGTGAGAGACCTCTTCCGTCAGCTAGTCCAAACCCATATTAACTATGATGAATTACATACTGTAATTTCCATAAGGTTACCTGCTCTCCATGATAACCTCTCTGACTGAGGTTTAGGATTGCACTTTTAGGTAACCTGCTCTGTATGCCAAATGGTATTAAAAGAAAAGCTGAATCTAATTAATGTAAAAAATCACTGCTTCTGTTGCCATTAGCATAGCTACTATTTCTCAGTCGCAGCAACTGTGCAGTGCATTCCTGTGGGGATAAACTGTCTTTTAACTGCAGACCGACTTCTGTTCACACTGCTGTTACTTCCAGGTTGAGCTATGTAACACAGCTGCAAAATAAAACAATTGCAGTTTGTGCTCAAGTGGTTATGTCTCAGCTACAGATCATTAATCTTTTTGCTTCCTGACCCAAACTACCTACACCAATTGATTCCTGGTTCAGGTTTGAGACATTGTGTTTGAGTTCGCTAGTTGTAAGGAGCCTTTTGGGTAATTCAGAGGTCTCTGGTAGAGTAACTCTGATGCACTGTGCTGTAGTTACCTTAAAAATCATCCTTCCACTTGTCCTCCTGTAAAACTCAGTGCTCAAACTCCAAAACCACACTCAGACAGTAACGCACCTATCAAGTACAGCAAGTGTTGTTTAGAATTTGGGTTGCTTTTTTATTATTTTTGTGGTTGAGCAATAAAATTGAAAGAAGTGCAATAAATCTCAAAATTCTGGGTCTACTCTTCAAGTATTTTTTAAGTCAAACAAGGAAAAACACAGGCAAGATTCAAGGTTCTTCTGAGGCACTGACACTATCACCCTTTTGTTCATAAATGCAAGAGTTACAGACATCAGGAAGTCTAAGGATCCAGGAGTTTGGGTTTTCTATTCAAGGAAACTAAAATCCAATTCTTCATTTTCCAGGAAGCTCTTCTGCTGGCACAATAAAGGATATTCTAGCATTGGATGTTCCTGAAGCTTTACAGAATTATTTAAATGTCTGCAAGAAAATAGCTCCAAAAAAAACTAACTTAACTTAGACTGCAATAGGAGATCTCATTTTAAATTTATCAACTATTGATCACAGATTTAAATTAAGGTCTCCTGCAACTGCTTCCTCAATTCTAGGTTATGAAATAATCTAAAAGGAGTTTTCCCTCAGTGTAGACATGTACTTGCACTGCTGTAAAACACCTTCTTTGAAAATACTGAAAAGCCCTGTGCCAATATTTACCTCAGCATTGGCACAGTTTATTCCTTTTTAGTTTTAATGAAAAAAAAAAAAAGGCAATTTAAAATGCAAGTGAAATAAAGAATAAATTCAGCTTCCTGCATCAACTTAATCAAGTTAGTTGTCTAGCTGTTTAGGAACAGGACTCTCAGTTTTCAAAGTAATTCTTGAAGAGACAGGAAACAAAGACCGTCACAAACTGCTGTTGAAATTCTTTAAACAACCAAAAATTAAATCTTTGGATGCTTTTCCAACCCTGTACCCATCTCATCATTCACAGCAACTTTGCTCCATGTAGCATAGGCTCCCAAGGTAAACTCTGAAAGCAAGTGAAGAGTTTTTGACATCCTTTTCCTCTAACAGGTTACCATATGCAGGCAGTGGTTTGTTAGTGCAAGCCTCTTAGTTTTAACTTTCATTTCCTCTTTTGAAGGATCAAGTCTTTCCATTTGAAGATGTGGCAAAACGTAACAAACATCTGCAAGGAATTACCAGGGATTTGGGGGAAAATATGAACCCTATTTTAAGAAAACAACAATTTGAGCTATGCATTGTTAAAAGTAAGCCTGTCAGCTACTCATTTGCTCCACAGTTGCAAAGGCTGTCTGAAGAACAGAACTGCTTACACATTATAAGTGACAGAACAAAGCGGAAGAAGCATTCACTAATGAGCAAACAGCATTTACTGACCGGTGCAATTCTAAGTGCAGCAACATAATTCCTAACCAAGGGGAGAAGAATATCAAACTACAGCCAAAGAGCCGGTGACGAATTTAAAGGGCCATGTCCTTAAATGCTAATTTAGCTTTCTTCCTCTCTTGGGTCCTGCACCTTTATGTAGCAGTGAACAAGGTAAAACGCTCAAGAACAGTGGATTCTTTCTGATCCTGCAGCAAGGAAAACAGATCAATCTTTTGGTGGTCCTCCTCAGTGGCACCCAGTCAGGGAAATGGCACCATTCTGAAAGCATGCTCTTCCTTTTAGTTTATATTGAAAATAGTGCCTTACACATTTTTGTTACCTTTTTAGTAGCTTCTTCCTCTATTTGTTTCAAAGTTGAGGTGTGAAAATACAGCCAGAAAAAGCATTTCACAGTGAACACATTCACCCCTTCCTATTTTTACATGGTTCTTAACAACGCATTCATAATTACTACACCTTTTCTACTTCCCTTCCAAGGAATCTTGACTTCCCATTTGCAATGACTTGAAAGTGGGGCCTCTCTTTTGTTGGTTTTATGTTACTGTTGTTTAAGTAAGAGCTTATTTTGTAACAATTTTAGGTATTCCTCCATTTCTAAAAAACAAACAAACAAACAAAACCCCACAAAGCCAAACAATAGCAACCAAAAAAAAAAACTCAGCCCTGTTCTGAAATCTTCTCTATATTTCGTTTGTATGAGAACTACTGTATTCAACTGCTCTGTCAGCATTGTTATTCACTGTAATGGGTTACAATAGTCCCTCCAGGTTCTCTCCAGCTTGCAAATACTTTGAGAACTGAATTCTTTTCTTGACTGCAACCAGAACTTCAGTAAGGCTTGGATAAAGTAGCATATAGACTTTTTGTTACCCACATTTTGCATTTGCACTGTGCCTCCCAAGTTTTACCATCAAAGGTTACAAACCACATAACAGGAATGACTGAAGTAAAAGTAGTAGTCAATTGCAAAGGTAGTAGAAAACATTAAGCTCTATTATGACCTAAAAGTATCTCTGAGTAAATAGACTGGGAGAGACAAAATTGTACACCTTATAAGTAACAGACATTAAAATGTCCACCCTAGTTCTTTTTAATGTCCAGATTCCTGAGGACAGTGGAAATCAACAAGCATGCCTGGCTGTTCGATGAGATGCCAGCTGAGCTCCCTCATTATTGTCTGGAAAGCCAAAGAATATTTTAAAGGCACTACCTCTTAAGGAAGGAGACCATTTACAGATGCAACAAGCAGAATGCAAGTTACCCCCAGTTATCTCAAATATGGACTAGGAACTCCCACAGAATTTGTGTCTCACTGGGGAAAAGCACTCAGCTTTTATTTATATGGTCCTCACCCTTCTCCTTTTTCCAAGAGCAAGAGAAACAACAACTCTTTGCAAGACCTCAGCAGGGAAAGAGCCCCACAAGAATAGGAAATGGCTGTTTGAAGCCATTGGAGATCTCATTTGTAGACATTCTACTTCAAGAGAAAACTGGCATAAATTAAATCCCACTGTTTTTTATTGAGGCAGTGAAATATTATCTGCCCAGTTCTCTACTACAGTGAAATAATTTCCAGACACATTGCTTCAATGGATAAAAAGTTGCAAAAGAAGTTATAACTACTATGCATAAGCATATAAATCACATTTAGGTAATTACACTGAATAAAGGCACATAAATAAAACACACAGAATCACTATGGTTGGAAAAGACCTCTAAAGATCATCAAGTCCAACCATTATATAACTCTACCACAGCCACTACTAAAACCATATTCTTGAGCATCATATCCAGATGGCTTTTAAATACATCCAGGGATGATGATTCAACCACTTCCCCAGGTAGTCTGTTCCAGTCTTTGATAACCCTTTAAGTATAGAAGTCTTTCCCAATGTCTAACCTAAACCTCCCCTGGCATAACTTAATGACATTTCCTCTCAGCTGTGACTTATGAGAAGAGACCAACACCCACCTCTTTACAACCTCCCTTCAGGTAGCTGCAGAGCAGTAAGATATCTTCTCAGCCTCCTTCAGACTAAACAACCTCAGCTCCCTCAGCCACTCCTCAGAAAACTTATTCTCAAGACCCTTCACCAGCTTCACTGCCCCTCTCTGGACCCATTCCACCATCTTGGCATCTCTTTTACTGCAGCACCCAGAACTGAACACAGTACCAAAGGTGCAGCCTCACCACTGCCAAGTACAGTGGAACAACCACCTCTAGACCTTCTGGCCACACTGCTCCTGATGCAGGACAGGGTTCTGTTGACTTTCTTGGCCACCCAGGCACACTGTTGGCTCTTGTTCAGACAGCTGCCATAAACTGCATTTATGTAATTTCACTGAATAGGTTTTCCCTATTTGTACCTCAAGACATGCTACAAAGAGACAGAATTTCCCCATAAAGTCAGTCCAATTTACTAGCTCATATTTTTGATAAAAATCTCATTAACTGCCTTTCTTAATCCATATTTCACAGAATAAAATACAGCACAGTAAGATTATACATTACTCACCTTAAGTATTCTACCTTATATGAAAGGGAAGGGAAAAAAGAAACATACTTGTAAGGGTATCTGCGATTCAATCGCCACACAAAGTCACTAAGCAGTAGCAAACAAATGCATTGAGCCTAACATGGTTAATTGGTGTTCCTCTGCAACTATTACACTACAGACTCTGGAAGGTGACCAGTAAATATCCCCTTTGTCAGACAAACAAGACAACCTACTACATACAAGAACACTTCTATATTTGATTATTTGCCTCAAAAGCAGAAGTACTGAAAAAGTAAGCTTATGCATCACTAGTCCTTTAAAAACCATACTGAAGCAGTCCATCTGCCCTACAAATGTAGAAAGTGGGTGCAGAGGGATCACACCAAAAGTGTTTTCCAGCTCTGTCTATAATACTGCTGAAGTTTATGACCATAGTCTCTATTAGACCATTTACAACTAACATATTCCTTCAATTCTTAGACAGAAATGTCTACCTGTCCCTATCCACATCCTCAAGCAATAACCAGAACTCCACCATCAAGATGATGCTGAAGTTAGGACTTCAAATCAAAGGTCCACTCACATCAAACAATACCTATTTCAACCCAACACAAACCATTTATCTTTAATTTGGAGAAAACTAGTTTTTTATTATTTACCAGTTATTCCAAGAAGTTAGGAATTTTAAAAAGAAATTAAGGTAGTCCTTCTAGAAATCATATTATCAGTCAGGGTTGAAAGAGATCACAAAGATCATTTAATTCCAACTCCCCTGCTATAGGCAGGGACACCTCACACTAGATCAGGCTGGCCACAGCCTCATCCAGCCTGGCTTTAAACACCTCCAGGCATAGGGCCTCAACCACCTCCCTGGGCAATCCATTCCAGGGTCTCTACATTCTCATGCTGAACAACTTCCTCCTCTCATCCAGTCTGAATCTCCCCACCTCCAGCTTTGCTCCATTCCCCCTAGTCCTGTCACTCCCTGATATCCTAAAGAGTCCCTCCCCAGCTTTTTTGTAGGCCCCCTTCAGATACTGGAAGGCCATAATAAGGTCACCTGGGAACCTCCTCTTCTCCAGACTGAACAGCCCCAATTCTTTCAGTCTGTCCTCATAGGAGAGGTGCTCCAGCCCTCTGATCACCTGCAGGTGTGCAAGAAAAGACTGGACGAGGCACTTAGTGCCATGGTCTAGTTGACTGGATAGGGCTGGGTTATAGGTTGGACTGGATGATCTTGGAGGTCTCTTCCAACCTAGTTGATTCTAATCTATTCTATCATCCTCGAGGCTCTTCTCTGGACACAGTGCAGCATATCCACATCCCTCTTGTAAGAGGTGCTCCAGAACTGGATGCAGTACTCCAGCTGGGGTTTCACCAGAGCGGAGCAGAGGAGAAGAATGGCAGACTGCATCAAGAATGGTTTGCCTCAATACACCAAAGTAGTGTCACCTACAGACCACATAAAGATCAGTCCAGTGGATTCAATGCAAAGACTTTCAAAAATATTGCCTACACACTTCTATTTGTCTCCATAAATTTAAGCTCATCAGAGGTTTCAATTAGAGGCCAACTCAGAGAACTCATCTCCAAGAGATGCTACCTCTCTGTCTGAAGTGGCAGACTGTTTGCTCATGTTACTCCACACCTGTTCATGTATGAACTGTAATGAGAACAAAGATTTACACCCCAAAACTCTGACATGCTTTCACCTCTCAGAACTCTGCCTGTCTGGACTTACTGAATTTACTTACACCAAGACCAACACAGTAAGCACAAGGCAGGTACTGGAGAACAAGCAGAGAAATCAAGCCAAGTCAACACCTTCAGTCTCTCACTTTCACTCAAGTATCTGTCCCAGTAGCCCAAACAACAGCAACAGAGGTTTATTAGCATAGAGATCAATTAGTGTAAGTCTGCCCACATTCATATACCAGCATTCAAAATTAGATGGCTGCATTTGTTTTCTTTGCATAGCAGTCCTCAGCCTGTGCTACTGGTAAAGTTTAGTGAATACACACCAAAAAGCATGACAGGAACCATCCTAATAACTCTATAGACAATCACCCTCCCAGGTTCAGAAATTTTGCTGTTATATATAGAAATACTGTCAATATCAGCTTCATTCTCAGCACTTGGAACCAACTGTGGCTCACTTAATGGGCTCTGAGAGACTATACTGCAGAAGTATGAAGTGGAAACTATTGAATGTCTTCAAATTCATTTTCAATCAACAACAACCACCCAAAAAAATAATCAGAGAAGTTAATACAATGATGATTTAATATTACCACTCGATATCATCACAGGGCTGCGGTTTAAGCCATCTAGATACATTTACTATCTAGTTTCTGTAGTTTATGCACCAAAAAAAAAATGCCTATGAGTTTCCTGAGCCTATAATCATTGTTCCTGAAATAAATACATGTCTTGTTATCCTCTATATGTACCTCTCACCAAATCCACCTTCGTGTAGCTTTTTTTCTGGCACATATATGTGGGTATGTGCATTCTCAGACATGTAAAAACATACATGCTCCTCCAGTCAAGAATAAGATGGAAATAAAGGCTTTTAAAGAAATTAAGAACAATTAACAAACGCGGCAGCAAGCCTCTGATGCTCCTGAATGCAATCTATTTAAAGCAGACAGATAAGCAGGTGGCACAGAACAGCTATTTGAGGACTCCCCCCGCCACCATACACTGCACAGAGCATGTGCTGGAAGAACAACAGCGCCATCTACCGACCATACCATGTTTCTTCAGCAGTGGCGTCTCAAGATGGACAATTACTTTTACCTGCTTCTCTATTGCGGTAGGGTTAAAATTATCCCCCCCCCCAAAAATAAAATTACCAGCCTAGCTCGAAAGTTTCCAAGTAAGATAAAGCTATATATCCACAACCAGCTAAAAATCTAAACGCATGTAAAACAATGCATATGTACAAAACATATTTACATATATTTACAATTAAGTAGTAACAAAGAGATCCCCTCCTGGACAAACCCAGAAGGGGCCAACAGTCACATTCTTTTACCCCCAGAGGGAAAACCAGGTCCTCACTGTTATCTACTCAGCCAAGGTTAGTGCAGCAATGGAAGATCTGCCAGTGCGGGGAGAAGAGGAGGTGGCAGCAGAAAGTGGCAGAGAAAAGAACAGTTTATACAACAGATTATTATATACTAGTCCAGCAAGCAAATGAAATTATACAGACTTATCTATTATTTTTCTTTTATAATCAATCCTCTGTTTTATTTACTTTCTATTTTAAAATGTCCAGAAAGTTCCTACTTGTTTATAATTTGAGGTTCAGCTAGAGTATTAGCTCTAAACCACTACATCTATGCAATACCCAACTAGAAATGCCCCACGAACCAGTCTATGGCACAGAACAGTGAAATTATACACATTTTGCAATAGTACCATTAATTCCAAAATCTTGCATGTTCAACTTCAAATATCAGAAGAGTTGTAAGTCCTTACCATGAGTTTTAAGTTATCTAGTGCACCTCCTTCAAGTCTGCCTCTGCCACCCAATCTGAGCCAAAACATCTCTACCAAAGCATATTTATACCTTCTTCCTCCACAGATCTCTTCTAGTGTGTATGTCTGGGTTTACAAAATTTTGCTAGCCCTCAAATCAAACATTCTCCAACATGTAAGGTCTGTATTTCTACTCCTGCTAAAGCTCCACTCTCTCTTAATTTTCAATACCTTTTCACACACACACACACCTCCCTCTTTCCTTCCCACCCTTACTTGCCTAACAGAGCCCATCTGTCAGTCATCCTCCACTTCCACAATTCACAGACTATCATTCTTTGTGTGGTCTCCTTTAACCTCAATCCAGTTTGTCCACGCCATTTTCTAAAAGCAAGCCACAAAACTGGACACAATAATGCAGCCTGCCCATTCTGACACGGGATAGAAAATTACTTCATGTATCCTGTGTGCAATAATGAGGGGTCATGAAGCTTGTAAAGCCAAGCTGAAGTTCGTATCTAGAAAACAGACTGTCGTTTCCTTAACTGTGCAACTTCCAAGGAAAAGCTGAGCCAAATTAAAAAAAGAAATGTGTCATCAATAAGCCCTTTAAAACTTGTACAAGTTTTTAAGTTGGCTATAGAGGTGAGAATGCATTTTCAGTGCTGCTGTATTCATTTTCTCTATAAAAAGCCCATTTTTCATCTTTCCAAGGCATTATTTTCAGATATGTCTCTGAAGAAAACTGATCAAGTTTCAAGTTTTCTGGTCAGGCCACACCTTGAGTACTGTGTCCAGCTCTGGGCTCCTCAATTCAAGAGAGATGTTGAGGTGCTGGAATGTGTCCAGAGAAGGGCAACAAAGCTGGTGAGGGGCCTGGAACACAAACCCTATGAGGAGAGGCTGAGGGAGCTGGGGTNGTCTATTCTGCTCTATTCTACACTATTTTGCCAAATAATCTGCAATAAATAGTTAAGATCTGTAACAAAAAAAGTTTTGAATGCTGATTCCTTTCAGTGGGAACAGCCTTGTCAAAGAAAAGCAACCCTGGAGAGTAAGATCTCTTTTTCAAGTTTCATCAGAACTCACATCTTCCAGAAAGAAGGACTGCTACAACTTACCAATACAAGAAACTGCACTAGCAAAACTATACCAGGACTTCATTTAGTTATTTCAATCGACTTCTTGAGTGGACAATCCACAACCTCTGAATCCAAGTTAATTTAAAACATGTTCCAATGTCATAAATTAAAATAAAAAGGCTTTTTTTGCATCTCTGAAACGTGAGAAGTTGATCTTCCTCTGTTGTCAGGATGTAACCTACTTTTGCTTATACCACCACCCTCCACCTGTCTCTTACATCTTCTCCCAAAACCATCAAATGCCCACAGCCCACCTGCAGCTTACTGATAATCTTTAGAAATAGCTATACTATATTATCACTATAAAAATCTCCCACTCTGACAATTCTGCAAGATCTAGCAACAAAACAAGCACCTGAGTGCTGACTTCAGTTCTTACATTGATTACCTTTGAATTGGTTATGGTTTGCAATCAAATTTCTAGCATATGGCAGAGAAGTTTTGTTATTTTAAAAATAAAATCTGATGTCCATCTTCCCAAAATCAGGCACGGTTTAGTTTTTACAGTGAAAACACACAGGATGTGATAAACTTCATCATCTTCACTTCATATATTAAGTCACCTTATTCTCATGTTATACAGCTAATGTAAGTGCCTCTGTATTTCACAGTACATTGTGTGATGTCCTGTTTCAACAAAAAAGCTTAAGTTCCAAAACACATTAAGAGGAAAAAAATATAATCACTTAAAGCACAATTCATAAAGTCTTGGTTCCTGCTTCTTCATCCAAAGTTCAACAACACTTAACAACAGAGAAAATCATGTATATTTTTTCCAGAAGCAGCAAAACAGAACACCCTTGTGAAATCCCACCAAGCCATTCACTCAAGGGGTGACCTTATTGCTGTCTACAACTACCTGAGGGGTGGTTGTGGCCAGGGGGAGGTTGCTCTCTTCTCTCAGGTGGCCAGCGCCAGAACGAGAGGACACAGCCTCAGGCTGCGCCAGGGGAAGTTTAGGCTCGAGGTGAGGAGAAAGTTCTTCACTGAGAGAGTCATTGGCCACTGGAATGGGCTGCCCAGGGAGGTGGTGGAGTTGCCGTCCCTGGAGCTGTTCAAGGCAAGATTGGACGTGGCACTTGGTGCCATGGTCTAGCCTTGAGCTCTGTGGTGAAGGGTTGGACTTGATGATCTGTGAGGTCTCTTCCACCCCTGATGATACTATGATATGATACTTCAGAGGCGAACTTACCCCCTTTCAAGCCAGAGCAAAGCCAACAAAGAGCATGCATAACTTCTAGCAAGACACTTGCCTAGTGTCCTGGAGTCCTGGATAGCCCAAAATTCCTCTCCCTCTCTGGTTTGAGTGGGAGAGGAAAAGGTGTGAAAAACCTGCTTCCACCCCACACTCTGCAGGCGTGAAGGGGGGGAGCAAAGGGCCCTTCTGGCACGAGGGGTGCCCCATGCAGATGCCTGCGCTAGAATCAGGCTGGGGACTGGCTGTGGTCTTCACGCCTAGGAAGTGGCAAATTGTTTCTTTGTCTAGCAAAGGTAAAAATATTGGGGTACTTCCTGTCTTGGGGTTCCCACCTTAGAGCTTTCCCCCACCTGGACAGTTCTTGCAGAAAGAGTCCCTTGGAGCTCCGAAGGAGAAGCTCCTGAGGGACAGGACTGTCCCTGCTTTGGACAGCTTCCTACCGTAAGCACCCCCTTTATGCAGGCCTGATAGGCCTCAAGGACCCACGGATGGCTTCTGAAAGAGAGCGAGGGGACAAGCGTCTGGACCGCCCTTTCTCTCAGCCAGCCTGGCTCACCTGTCAGTAAACTTTTGGCTCAGCCTGATTAATAGTGGGGAATGCTATGTTTAGTAGCTTAGCCTTTTCCATCTCCTCACTTCTAAAATAGTCAAATTTATCTATGGTATCCTTGCAAAATCTTCACAAACTGAATCTGCTAATTAAAACTAAATTAATTTCTGTATATAGTTTTGGAGGTGGGTTTCAGGAAAATAAAATAATTCTATTTTTATATATATTCCTGACTCAGCCACATGAATTCCCTGCCTCCACAACACCTAGTTACTATGACTTAGTTATTTTAGTGTCAAAATTTTAAGAACAGTGAGTTTCTAAAATCTGAAAGAAAGCAGAACATGAGGATGAGACAGTGGTTGGTTATTTTTCTCTACAGTGTCTGCTACAAGTGTTTACAAGGAAGAGATGCAATTAGTGGCAGAACAGAGACCACTGGTGATAAGACAACTGGTGATGGCAGACCATCAGTTGATAGGACAAGAGGAAATGGCTTCAAGTGGCACCAGATGAGGTTTAGATTAGCCATTAAGAAAAACTCTTCACTAAAAAGAGTTGTCAATCATAGGAACAGGCAGGCAAGGAAGTAGTTGTGGACTTGGCATTGCTGGACTAATGGTTGGACTCAATCTCAAAGGTCTTTGCTGACCTAAATGATTCTATGATTCCATAAAATTCTGGGTAGAGGATGCTCAATACCACATAGCCTTAGATAGAACTGATATGACTTATTTATCGAGCACAGGAGAAAATCCATCAGTGTCAAGACAGAGTTGAAGCAAAAGAAGTAAAGCCTGATGGAAACATTAACTGCCTTCACAATGTCAACTTTTGCAAGCTATACTGATTTTTTGTGCAAAGTCCACACTTAATCAGTAAATGTTCTTTTTTTTTAACTGGGAAACTAAAGTGCCCGTTCACGGCGTTACCTCATACGTAGGATCCCGATGAGCGTGGCGGCCAGCTCGGAGGACATCCTGCCCATGATGCAGCAGCGGCTGAGGCAGGCGAGCAGGCTGGCGGGCAGGCAGGGCAGGAAGTAGACGAGCTGGACCAGCCGCCGCTGCGCCTCGGCTGGCAGCAGGACCAGCGTGCCCTCCAGCGGATCTGCAGCACACACACAGAGGCACTCAGCTACTTATTAAGACATATACCTCATACGGAACTGCAGCAAGCTTCCAGGGACCCCACTCTTTTCTAACTGCTCTCATCTAGTTGACAGCCTGTAGCACTTGCTGAAAGGAGGACAATATAATTAAGGCTGAAGAAGGGAACAGGAAACGCAAGGAAAAAAGGAGAAGCAATACTATCAGAACTAGATTTCACAAATGAAACTTCTACTCCATCAGACTGAAATTCTGCTAACCTGAACTAAAGACTGTACTCTTTTTACTAGCCTTGATGCACACAATTAATTTTAACATTTACGGCAAGGGACTCAACCAATCTCCATTCCTGTCCCCAGCAGAGACTTCATGTTCACAGAGTACAGCAGGGGGCTGCAAAGATGAAGGAGACTGCAGCATCATTCTTACAGGGAAAGGCTGTAAAGCCTGGAGAAGAAAAAGCTGAGAGGGATCTTATCAATGCTTATAAATATCTAAAAGTCAAGTGTCACAAGGATGGGGCCAGACTCTTTTTTTAGTGGTAACCAGCAACGGGACAACAGACAAGAAGAACAAGCTGGACGCCAGGAAGGTCCACTTGAACACAACAAAAAGCTTCTCTACTTTGAGAGTACTGGAGCACTGGACCAGGCTGCCCAGATAAGTTGTGGAGTCCCCTTCTCTGGAGATACTCAACATCAGCCTTGACGTGCTCCTGTACAACCTGTTCTGGGTGAGCCTGCTCTAGCAGACACATTGTACTAGATGACCTTAGGAGGTCCCTTCCAACATCTATCTACCATTCTGTGATTCTGTGGTTCACTTAGGAATCACCAGTGTTTTCCACAACTGGAACTTCCCTGCCAAGTGATAGACAATATCCAATATGCTGTAGGGTAAAAACTCTTACCATATATTCGAGCAGCAGTGGCTTGTAAACTTTGCAGTAATTCCTTGTTCGAACGAGAAGCAGCAGAATGAATGATATCAATCAGCTGATTTGAAAGCTCAGGGTTTCTCAAGCCAAGCAGAGCAAGTTGCTGGGGTAAACCAGCCAGCCAGCGAGAGAGAACTTTACTCCGACTTCTAAAGAAAGAGGGAAAATTAGTTGGGGGAAGAAAATGCAAACCAAAAGAACAAAACCCACAGACTTACTCTTTCCAATCTTGACTAAATAAATTGCTTTAATGTCAGGTACAATCACATTACAATAAATTGCAGCACTGATTTAACTGAAAAGATTTCATCAGAGGATTCAAGTGCAATGCTTTCACACTAATTACATCAGAAGTATCTACTTGATCCATAGGTTCTGCACTGCATATTTTCAAGTCTTTCAGAATCTACTTGTGTGAATTAACTTTATGCTGAGCAAAGCAACATTTCCAGTTACTATGATTCTGAGACATAAATCAGGCTGAAAACCTGTGAGACAACTATACCCTCATACCACTGAACCTACTACTCTTTACACTACACTTTTACATTCAATTCTATCTTTGTTGGCATGTTGCTCGGTCAGTTCAGATACCTCTTAAAGCAGAATGAAGAACTAGAAACTGGTGGAACATGCTACCACTAAGTGTTAAGTGCAACAATTTCTGTTTTGCACAAATACACCTCTTAACTCTTCAACCATTCCCTCAGGTCTATTTTCTTCTGTTTTACTTCTCGTTTCCTCTGCCAGGTAACAAATGCTTCCAAATGTTATGTCACCAAAAACCTTCTACTGGTTTGTTTCTGCTTTGTGTGCCAGTCACTAATAACATGAAGCTTAGCCTCAAAAGAGCGCTAAAGGAACTGTATCAGGAGACTCTATTCACTTTTACCACTCCCACTGTTGTCATTTATGTACTGCATTCCACTGTACACACCCCTATAAGTGAGATGCCACCTTTTATACCAAATCCAGATGGCATCACCTGACTTCAAAGATAATAATCTAAGCTCTTCCTATCTGCATTTTCACACACCAGTCCACTCCAAGCCTCTGGAATAAAATTCACTCAAATCCTCCTCTTTTGCATTCATCTGACTGCACTCAACTCAACTTTGTTTACAGCCCTGTTGTTCCAGTATGAGGACTGTGATCATCCCTTGTGTTTGTTAAGAAATATTATGACCTTTACTAAAAATGTGTGTGCAAGATATGATTCACATTGAAGGACAACCTGAACTCATCCTAATTTCTGAACCCTACAGTAGGATACGTTAATAAGCTTTTGCTATTTTCAAATCCTATGGAAAAAAAAATTTAGCTTGACATTTAGGAATTGCTATTCCCAACCTACTTGCCAGAAAAACAGGAATTAAACCAGTTTGCTTATCAGTTCCTTTCTTCCCATTCCCTCTAAGTGCTGTTTACCATAGGCATCCCCTAAAAGCTGGTCAGGAAACGTTCAGAATTTCTGGAGTATCATCAAAACAACAATAAAAAACCCACCCAACCAACCAGAAAAAAAAGACAACCCACACAACACAACAGAGAAAACCAACCACTGAACCAGGAAGGAAGCTTTTCTTCTTTCACAGAGTCATGTGATACTTGAGGCAGAAAGGGCCTTCTGGAGGTTAGGCGGTCCAAAATCTCTGCTGAAGCAGAAGCAGCTAGCTATGGCTCTCCGGGACCATGTTCAGACAGCTTCTGAACACCTCTAAGGATGGAGACTCCACAACCTCTCTGGGCAACCTGTGTCTGCACTTGCTCACACTAACAGTGAAAAAGTTCTCTTACGCTCAGACAGCACCTTCTGCATTTTACTTTGTGAGCATTATCTCTTGTCATATCACTGGGCAGCACTGAAAAGAGCCTGACTCTCCTCTTCAGATATGTACTGACAAGATGCCCCCTGAGCCTTCTCTGTTCAACAGAAGACTGGATGAGGCACTTAGTGCCATGGTCCAGTTGACTGGATAGGGCTGGGTTGGACTGGATGATCTTGGAAGTCTCTTCCAACCTGGTTGATTCTATTCTATTCTCCAGAACTAATACTTACAGAATCACAGAATCTCAAAATTGGAAGTGACCTCAAAAGACCTAGTCCAAACCCCCTGCCAGAGCAGGATCACCTAGAGTAGATCCCACCTCTCACAGCCCTCCTCATATGAGGAAGGCTCCAGTGCCCTCATCATCTTCACAGCCCTTCAGTGGACTCTCTCTCGNGTAGGCTCCCTTCAGATACTGGAAAGCTACTATAAGGTCTCCTCGAAGCCTTTTCTTCTCCAGGCTGAAGAGCCCCAACTCTCTCAGCCTGTCCTCATAGCAGAGGTGCTATGCCTGTCTTTCATTGGGGAGCCCAAAACCTGGATACAGTACTGCATAAATGACTTCACCAGTGCAGAACAAACTGAAAGGATCAACTCCCTAAATCTGCTGCCACTCCTCTTAATGCAGTCCAGACCGCCTTTGCTGCTAGAGCCCACTGCTGGCTCATGTTCAGCTTGCTGTCTGCCAGGCTGTCCTAGTCCTTTTCTGACAAACTGCTTTCCAGCTGGTCAGCCCCAAGCACATACAGGTGCATGGGCCTGGTCTTCCCCAGATGCAGGAACTTACATTTTTCCTTGCTGAACCATCAGCCCATTTCCCCAACATGTCAAGGCTATATTTCCCCAACAGCTAGCAAATGACATACAAAGCCTGACTAGATGTCAGATTTAGTACTGCACAGAAATTATCTTGAAGGGATAAAATGAATTGGCCAAGCAGACATATGTTTATGAGGTAAACAATTTCCTACTTGTAGTGAAATCCCTGAACTGTTACAGGATCAGCAGACAAGACTCAGATACGTTAGACTTTTGCAATTTCATTTAAACGTTCTGAAGCTTGGTGTTCTCTGCATTTCAAGGAAAACTGTTGGATCAAAACGGCCACTTTGGTTAGGAAAAAAAAACAAACAACCATTAGCCACACTCTGGAACTGAAAAAAATCATGGAAAAATCTATCCAGCAAGTGATACAAAACCACAGAAGCTCTGGACAATGAGAAAATACAAGCTGCACGTTGTTGGAAGCTTAGAGTACAACAGAAAAGCAATTCTTGCCTTATTCCTATAGCATCTCACATAAGTCAGTGTGTGAGGCTAAAGAGTCTTCTAAGTCTCTACCAGCATAGGTAGGTATATGTATATGTGTGTGTATATATATGTATATGTATGTATGTATATATATACATGTAGACACACATACTGTTCTGGAACACTACCAATTCCTTCCTTCTCCTCCCCTCACAGGTCTGAATGGGGAGAAGGTGGCACGAAAACTGCTTCGTCCACCCCACGGGCTTGAAGGGGGAACAGCAAAAGGCACCTTTTCCACACATGTACTGACCCGTGTGGAAGCCCACGCTGGAACCAGGCTGGTGAGTGGCTGGGTTCTCCGTGCCCAGTATAAAACAGCAAAAAGCCACTTTGTCTAGAAAAGCATAAGTAGAGCAAGGGGAAAGGTACAAGGTTCCCACTCCAGACAGCACAGGTTCCTGCCATGACTGAGTTCCCATTTTGGACCCTCCCCGCTTTTGGATGGCTCCTACCTTTTTGCACAGCTCTCAGTTTTTGCACTGTCCCTGGTTTTGGACGATTCTCTCCCTCTTCTGCACCATTCTGTGCAGATTTTCAGGCTTGGCAAGTCCTGGGGTCCATCTGAGAAAGCTGCCAGCGGCAGCCAGACCCAGCTACTCTCGGACCATATCGCAGCCGATTCCTGGCTGCCATTCCAAACTGCAGAGACCCTAGCAGTTAGGCTGTCCCTTGCCGCTGCTGAGGCGGCATCGCTTCCATGAATCTCTGTCTTGTGGAAGTTGTGTCTTGAGGCACTTGTGAGTTTGGCGGCTTTCCCACCCGCCTGGGGCTTTTGCTGTTTGGATGCACGATAGGATATCGCTTGCAGCATCAGAAGGCAGCCAAAGCAACGAAGAATCCAGGAAGGAATCATCTCCAATTCCCTATCTCACCTCCGTGAGTAAAGCCTCTTGTTTCTCAGATTGTCTGCTTAGCCTGATTGATACTGGGGTGAAGCTGTGTTTGTAGCTTAGCCTTTTCCATTTTCTGACTTCCTAAATCTCTAACTTTGTCCATAGCATCCTGTAAAGATATTCCCAATTGAATTGAGCCTGTAAATAAACCTAAAACTAGTTTTGTATATCGTCTGGGGGCAGGATACCCAGGAAAATAATTCTAATTTTATAATTCAAGACTCAGCCACATTAATTCCCTTCCTCCACAGCACATATACACACGATGACTACACCTGTGTAGCAATTAGGAGTGAAGATAACGTGCATCAAGATGAAAATATTAATTCTGAACCTTGTAGTAAGTGAACCAAGTTTTCTTTCTCAGGGCAAAAAAAGGCCCAAACCTTCTACCTAGCTGTTAATTCAGATACACGTGAAAAACAAACAAACAGCTTCATGGAATGCGTTCCAACACGATTTCTGCTCATTTGCAACGGATCTTAAGCTTCTGAGAAGAAAAAAGGAAGAAGAAAGCAGTCACAAGAGGGCTGGGGGACCTATTATGTCACACTGAATGGAATAATATGAATGTCATCCAGGATAACTGCACAGTCCACAGAGAAGAAATCAAAATCTACTTGTTTCTAAAGGAAAGAAATGGATCATTACACAAATATTATGTCATCTCAAAATGTCTTCTCAGACGTAAGTGCAATTATCCTTTTGGCAAAGAATTTTCAAGATTTTGTTCCTCTCTTCCTAGAAATGTCACAATTCCATGCAGAAGACCAACAGTAACAGCAGGAAACCTACTGCTATTTGTGATGTCTACAGATAGGAAGTTAAAGCTTTCTAGATAGTAAGATGATCACATGAAACTGGATGAGATGCTCAAGAGTTCCAGGTAAGTACAGAAAATAGCAGTTATGTAACCTCCAGGAAATTAGTCAGTATGAAAAAGATCTTTTTCACTCTGGGTGGAAAATAAAAAAGAAAACTAGCATGTTCCCAGTCCTTTTTCTTGTCTGTCTTTCAAATTCTCTATACTTTTTATAATGTTCACAGGGCAGCATTAAACATTTCTGGGTTGAGAATGAATTACTCAGGCATTATCAGAAATGAAATTTTAACAAAGCAAAGAAGCTGTAGAAGAGCTTGACTCTGCTAGTGGATACCAGCACTTCTGGGAGCTGAGGCTTGACTTTCACCTAGCAGCAGAAAATTAGTGTCATGGATATCATCTACACCCTTCTGCAGTTCTCAAATGAGGTAGTATTGATGCAGCCTGATCTGTGTTTAAGATTTTACATAGCTGGAACTAAAAAGCACCTTCTGGAAAAGTGAAGACCTGGAGAGAATGTGGACACATCCTATAATGGAAAAGCACAGTAACAGCAACGTAAGTTATCTCCTCTTACTTGATGCAAGTCAGTTATCCAGTAGATACATGAAACTGGGAACCCAAGAGGACTAGAACATTTTCTTAAATCTCATCTCTTTTGAAACATGTACCCAAAAGAACAGAACAATACTTTTCTTAAAGTATCTAAGACCAGACAGGAACTAGCAGAACCACCAAAGTCACAAGTCCATGACCTTGGGCTGAAGCAATAGAAATGCTCCATGGCTACAACTGCACAGTCTTGATGCATTTAATGACAACCACGCAGCCAGTAACAATGAGTACTCGTATTCAGAAACTGACAACTAAGCTAACACCCATCTCAATTTCACAGGGAACTTAAAACTTCCAAACTTCAGAGACATAGTGCCAAAACAGACTCCAAATGAAGTTTCATATCTGCGTGGAAATTCAGTATTATAAATCCTGAAATTCCAAAATAAATACACTGTGGTGAAATAATTAATAAAAGAATATGCAAATAGTTTTTACCTGATTCTTTGTGTCCTCAAATCTTCTTTTTGGTAAACTCTGCTAAAAAACTTCAAAAGCAACGTACGGACTGGAAAGAGGAGATTCCGTTGCTGGTACAGTGTATACACTGCTTTTATCAAAGGCTCTGTTGCCACTAGGGAAAAGAAAGTTTAAAAAAAATATAAAGTAGTGCTTCTTCATCTTCTGACTATACACACACAGAAGAGGTATAATCTGTCCACAGTTACATACTACAAACTCCACAGAAAAGTACCAAAATGTTTTTAAAGCAACTGGACAGAATTCTAAACCATTGAACCAACAACTTCTTGTGTAGCTTGTGAAAGAGCCACACAAAAGAGCACAAACATTCAAGTGAAAACTTAAGGGCTTCTTGAAGATAAGGCAGTGCACAGGCTGCTCCAGAACCAGTAAGTTCCTGCTTTCCATTGCAACCTTCCACACTGTTTTCCCCTAGTGCAGCAACTTCACACTAATCTTCTCCTTAACTCCTCCACTATGCTTCCCCAAACCTCACTGCCAGCAGCGCTTTCTACACTCTTTCTCCTTATGCCACACACCAGACTTAACAGCTCTCCATGCCTCTGAATCAGCTTGCTCTAAACCAACCTGCTGAAGTAACGAGTAAAGACATAACTCAAGAGGCTGCTGGCAAGCCACTGCAAAGGGAAATGCTAAATTCCACTGCAACCTTTCCTTCTCTGAAGCTCTCACCAACTATGCATTATCACCAGACTTAAGACAATGTATGGAAGTTCTGTTCTTGTAATAAAGTTGCCCAAAACCAGTCAGCCAGCACAGAAGTTATTACAGTAGATTTGGAAACAGACCAAAACTTTTCTTTGGAAATGAGATTAAGCCACTGGATGTAAAAAAAAAATCAACAAATCCTGAAAAAATATCTGAATCCAGAGAAAACAAGTCTGGAAAGAATGGAGAAGCATCTGAAAACTCAAGAGATATGTGAATGGTATTGAGATCTAACTCAATTTGTCTCAGAAAACCATGAGGTCCCAATACATTGCTGTCAAGATACACTTAAGCAGTAGCAACTGCTTAATTATCTTCATAAACCAAGACTGGGAAACCTTTGTCCTTGCCTTTCAGGCATACTGAACAGTCTTAATAAGATATGTATTCAGAAACAGACACACTTTTGTGTTCCACACCTCAATCCAAGGAGACAAGAATGTTCCACACTAAAAATTACTCTGGATCCAGTTTGTGGCTGCTCTTCATCAGCAAAACTCTTACTAGGGTTATCTAAGTTACAGTACAGATAGCATCACTGAAAGACACACTATGAAATGGCATTTAAGCATAATGGAGGAATCATTTAGAAGTTGAAATCTAATATATTTGTCAATGGAAGAACACACCAAATAAGAATGATTTTTAATTAAGGTAAATTATTGAGCTCTTTTTATTGCACCAGGACCACCAAGTAAGTCAATTCACATACTCTTCAGGTGAAGAATCACCTTGGACAGCATTTCTTAAACAGAACACTGGCTTATTCTTATGTTAGTAACAATTTCACCTTCATGTAGGTTTCAGCTAATTAACGAACTGCTAACTGAACAAATAAAGTAATATATATTTTAAGTGTGTAGAATGTTCAGATACCTTCAAGTAACTCTATGGCATGTCAAGTAAGGTAGTTCCTACTATTTGAATTGCTTAATATGAACAAAACAAGTTTAAAAACAGAAACATATTAAAAATGCATCCTTAGAAAGTATACTTGCAAGATACAAAATTACACACACTCCTAAAATGCACCAAAAGTCCTCATAATTTTTAACCTATTTCAGTTTTAACTGGCACATGTTAAGCCTCGTTTTGAAATGACTGAGCATTTTCTTCACCACTCTATGAAAACTTATCCAAAATGTAACTAGCAGGCAAGCTGGTGCTAAACATCACACTCAGGAGATGCAAGAAAGGAGCAAATCCCTATTTACAGAGAGCAGATCCAGAGTTTGATTTTAAACAATGGAAAGAAATCTCAGACATCACAGCGAAAAGCTCTCCTGGACATCTGCAGGGAAAGGCAGATACATGCACTTCACCCCAGCATAAAGAGCTACTCCAAACAGGCAACCTTGAAAAACATGACTGCAAAGATACCACTGTGCTTTTGTGCACATTTCATCTAAGATTATTTTCTGCATTCCAAAGGGAAATTACTGCATTAAAATAGCCACTTTGGTTAGAAAAACACCAGCCATTATCCACCCTCTGGTTAATGTTTGGTAAACAAATGAAAAGTCAATGCTCAATTAAAAAGAGAAGGGTGAAGTATCTGATTTAACTGTCTAGCAATATTTTGAAAACTACTTTCTCCAGTAGCAACTCTTATGCTTTAGCTCTTCTGCCGAGACAGGCACATCTTTGACCTTGAACTACTCCTTGCCCTCAACGTGAAACTAAATTTGAAGCGTAGGTCGGAAAGATCAGTTATAATCTTTGTCATCAGGGGCGCAGTGATAGATAAGACTCTCAAAATTGATTTGGAAGGAGATACAACTAACTGGCAAAATACTTTTGAGGGACATTTAAACTCTTTTAATCTTGCAACTAACAATGAAACCTGTTGCTATGGGCAAACCATTTTCTATAAACTACTCAGCTGCATGGCTGTGAAATTTACTTTCACCAGACTGGTAAGATACAATAGACTTCTGCCACTTTTAGATATACTGAAAAATTCCTTTCTGAAAGAAATTGTACACCAACCACTTAGACAGGTAAACCAAGGTCTTACATGAAACATAACCAAGTAGTACTTGAAAAGCAGAAAAACAAGCTAAGCCACAATGTTTTACTGGTCCTGCAAATCACAACAGGAAGTAGTATGTTTTATCTTGGAAAGGGATTCAAATCAAGCATCTTGGAAAATATTTTACAGCAGCTATCAGTTTTACAGAACTATTTTGACATTTCACATCACTGCAGAACCAGAACGGTCATTTGATGGTCTTGGAGGGAATCTACCAGCTATATAAATGATTTTAAATCAGGACTGGAGTACTATAGTCTCATGCACCTTTATGTTCTAGTAATGATTGTTCCAATTATCAGAAAAAAAAAGGTGTTTAGAAGACTCATCTTCCCATTTACGAGAATATCTTAAGTAGTAAGCCCAGATACACAAAGATATTAATACTTTGCATATTTAACAACACTCATTCCTTAAAAATCAAGCAGTTTCCAATGCTCCATGCAAAAGTTTAACCATGAAATTCAATCTACCTCTATAGACAAAAAACACTTTGATTAAAACAATGGATATAAGATGACCTGATAATTCTAGAATACCTTAAACTTTGTCAGTGTATAATTTTGCTTATATCTCACCTTTGTTTTGCTGTATTTGCATTAATCTCCAAGTCACACCAAGCAATCTGTTCACCTGCTTGCTATTCAGCTTGCTGCCATCCTGAAGAGTATCTGTCACGTATTTCCTTATCATGTCCAGCCAACCAGAATCCATCTGAAGGGTTGAAGTGCTTGCTAGCGAAACCATTATGTCACATAAGGTTAAATTTAGTAAAAGATGGTCTACACTGTTTGAGGATGTCATACAATACTTGTTGCTGGAGGAGAGAAGGGGAAAAGAGAGGGATATAAAAATATTTCATGCCTTTTAATATACATTACTTCGGTAGAAATTGTTCCAGCAGAAAAAAAAAATCCTAAGACTTAAGGTTTTAAAGCCAATTGAAAGTCTTTACATCTGACATGTGGGTACTTGCACTTTCTGTTCTGCTGCCAAAAATACCTGCTTCCCATATTTGCAGTGGCAGCGACAACCTAAACTCTAAATTGTATTTCTGGCTGGCTTCTCCTATTAGATGTTTTCACTCTGGCCTGGCAGCACTTTTAGCAGTATGCAAATTCCAGATCAGTCGCCGGATTCAATGCTTTCATTTCTCCAAGACAGCATTTCAATTTCTACTGAAGAATATTCAGATGACTTCCTATAAAATAACTTTGAAAGAACAAGCAGAATTTCTCAATTCAAAGCAATGCTGCCTTCCTGTGAACTCTACAGCTCTTCAAGGAATATGCAATAAAATAGAGCTTTCTTTTCCAGCATTAAAAACTTAACACTGGATAAAACATATGACTCAGATTGTCTCACTTATCTTACAGCTCTGAATTTCATAAGATGGCATCGATTTCATTCTTACCCTTTGCACGAGTCTTTCTTTTTGTGCTTTACTGTTTCTTGTAAAGAGTAAGGAAAATGGCGCATGAAGTGGTGCTTGAAATCAACAAGGTAATTCATTCGAAGCCATAGCTCCTGTTAAGGAAAGCAGATGACAGGCAGAAAACACGGTAGTAAGTGAAATGAGTCAATACAATCACCTTCCAAAGTCATTATTGGGATCAATGAAAAACAGGAACTTCAGCTTCTGTTTCCAAGTTTTCACACACATCTATTTTCAGATGTAAATGTGAGGTCCTCGACATGAACCTGAAGGTCCACAAAACAAAGGAGTAAAATTACAAGAAGCCAAGGCTGAGCAACATCAATTAATCCAAACTGGACCAGTGTATTTTCTTAGCACATATTAATATAAATATATGTAGTATTGCATGAGTGGGTTACAGATGTGAATTGCAAGTGCTTTTATATCAATTTATCAGGGTACTTAAAATCAGAGTGAACTCTGATTTACTTGCATTGACTACCCCAAGTTCTCCATTCAAATATATTCTGACATTGCCTTCATCTTCCACCATCATTAGCGTACTTGTTTTGCCAGCAGGCTTTGAACTACGCTTTCAAGCAGGAAGGCCATGTTTACAGAAAAAAGATTTTTTTTAATATTTAGAAATTTTACTTTGTGGGTTAGCACTAAACTATTTCAAAGATTAATAGGTTTTCATGAAGCATATTTAGAGTGGTTTTCCAAAATGTCTGTAATAACCTCTTTGGCCTATAAACCCAAGAGCTATCAAATAAGCAAAGTTTCCATTTTCAAATTGAATCATTTGAATGCATTTCATATTTAAAGGTGACTATAAATGAAAAAATAAGGTGTTTACATTATCTAAAACACAATACACTCTAAAAACCAGAAAGTTGACCGCGTATCAGATTCCTTTTTCCCCAGAAAACTTCCTAAGGTGACAGTGCGGCTACCTGTACCTAATACTGCTCACATCTTGACACAGGAGCACTCCTTACACGTGACCAAATTGCAGGCATCCTATGACTAAAGCAACAGCTCTGCTATGGGCAGTGGGCAGCCACAAGTATTTACCTGGCCAGCTGCCTGTTTTCTGCCTGCTTCCAAGAGGCCCTCTAGAAAAGACAATGATGAAAGAGGCAAACAGCACATTTTGCTCAGACACACTGAATCTACCTCTCAGGCTGTGTATGCTGGGGAACTCAAGTCTAATGGAATGATTCCTCAAATGTTATCCAATAATTATATGTGACTTTGTTTAGCAAATGGACCTACAGTCCTACACACAGGTAAAGACCTGTCAAGACATTCCCTTCCAACTCTCGACAGACAAAATAGAAACAGTTTGTCCAAAATCTCCAGAAGAGCAGCAAGTTACCAAAATACAGTAATGCATTTATCAAAGACAGATAAAATAATCAGGGGTAAAAAACCCCAAAACAACAACAACTCCTAAGGCTATTTTCGAAATACTGGAATTTCCAGTTACTGTGTTTTGTCTTGTGATAGTGCCAATCACAATACAACACAGGTTGCACCAAGCAATTAGAGGATGTTAACCCCCGCTGTTCTATGGGTTTAGGGTTTGTTCATTTGCACCCTCCTAACCCTGTACTATTTTTCAATACATAAAACCAAGTCTATTAGATGCTTTGTTCAAATTAGCATTCTATAGGGTTACTTGGCAGATAAAATGTTCTCCAATACTGCTTCCAGTTTCAAAAGCTTTTATGCTGCAGTCAAGAAAGATTCCTCGAGACTATGAGTGAACTCACTGCTCACCTCAACAGATTCTTTTCTAGAGTAAGAGACTTGATAAAACCAAAATTCAAACTCTGCTCAAAGTCTAGGCTTTTTATCTCTTCACAAAATATTTCCACTACCTCCAACCACTGAATCACTAGTTTCCAATCAAGATAAAACACACTGTCATCATTATGCCACAGATCACTTCTCCCTTACCATTTTGTATGTTTCATCATGTCGCTTTGTGAGTTTCCACAATAAATGTATTATACTAAGCACTTGCTGCATAAGATGCTGAGATTCTGATTCCAAAAGGTTTCCAAGAATAGGAGCTGATTGTGCAGGAGATGCTTCAATCCAGCACTCAATCAGTAACGGAATTATTATCTCAATAAAACCTTTTAAGTTCTCAGCCGAGGACAGGCCCTTTTCTGCACTGTCCATTACACTTGCCACAGACCTAAACAACAAAAGAAAAAAAAAAGGAAGAAAAAAATATAAAGATTACACCTTTAAAAACAGATTAAAACAGTATCACTTTCTTGCTATCTTAAAATCAGGAAAAAAATCCTTTTTTTAATACATTAAATATTTGCTCTCTTTCTTGCTACTTTTCAGTAAGGAAAATGGGACTTCAAACCATCTACAACAAACCTGCTCCCATATCTCCCTGCAAGTCTGTGAGCTTCTGTAACTGATTCTCAGATTTCAGTACTCCTTTCCCTTCCTGTTATATGCAAAGCCTATAAAGTGGAGAAGCATGATTTCCACCCTACAGAAGAACTCCCCATACTCAGAATAATAAATTGAAAAAGCTTTGTTTTAAGCTTCTTGAAGCAAAATAATGAGACTGACTACAAAGTACTGTCAAATGCATGAGGTTTATTACAGTTAATAACCATGTCCAGCTAAAATAAATGTAATGGTTGCTCATATTAATTAAAAAAATAATCATTCTGCAGAAACCTAACTTTTGTTCCCACCCATAAAGCTTTGAAGAACAACTAGCTGAAGAATTAATTAAGCAAAAATTATCCAAAAAATTAAGAGATATGGTTTAAATTAAAATAACATTTCCCAGAAAGCAAGAAAATCAGGGACTTCTTTCACACGCATCCCTTTTTAATACCCTTCATCTGTGCTTTAAAAAGCAATATCAGCACAAATTACCAAATCCTGCTCCTGAAAAAGCAAATTTAAATTGTATCCATTTTAAACCCAAGATTGTTTAAAATAAAGCTCTGAATAACTCCTGCTAATTTTAAGCAATACAGAAGCTTCTGAAAATATTTCCAAATATCAAGATCCCTTAAGAAAAAAAAAGGCAACAATAATTTCAGCTGATCATATCTGACATTGTTTTCCATGATGATTTTGTTTTCTAATTCACAGCAGGGAATTCCTATCATAACTCTAACTTCTTAATATACACAAAATTGGTACACTGAACCTCCTGTTAAACACCTCATTCAGGAATTGTCTCCAAGTGTTTTTTCTTTACATATATACCCCAAATAGGATCTGAAAAACTACTTGCTTTCTTTCCACAGATAGGCAGAGAAATCTGTTTACAAATATTTTCAATCCATATTGGATTAAAGAGGTAAAGCAGCTTTTCCTGATCATCCTGTCATTTCCAAATTATCCAATTAGTTATATCCTTCCATGAAGCTCTATTTCTCATGCTACTTCAATTATCTATAACATGCACATAACAGAAAATTTTATTCTGTCATTTTTATCTGCTTGAAAGTGGTATCTCAAGAAAATTACTGGACCACAACAAATCCAGGTATTAATAAACTGTAAAAGGAGTAGCAAGAAGACATCTGCAAAGGAATAAAAAGAACAAATGAAGGCAAGATGGGAGAGAGTATTTAAACCTTCAGCACAAAATCAAATGAACAAGTGGAAACATAGCTGGTTGCAAAAAAAACAAACCCAAAAACAAACAACAGAACTGTTACTTTTCCTTTAGTACCTAAAATAACTATCAGACACCTTAAAATTTAATAATGTTTAGCATTAACTGCAACAGCCAATGCACTCAGTCAACATACTCTGGCATATTCATCCATATTTTGTTCCTCCATGTCCATTCTATGCCACAAGCCCTGCTGTAAGACATCAGCTTCCTTCAGGCTACAGAGTTTAAGATAAATGGTTCCACCAGACATTTGACTCTCAAGTCATCTACAGACACAGAAGATAAATCTCATCTTCTGGTTATAACCACAACAAATTCTAAAGTATAACTGGACAAGCCAGCTGATACCATGACCACAGCCTCACTTAAAAAGGTAGGTTGTCCTGTGAGTGCTATGCCGTGATACGCAGTTAGCTGAGATTCTGAAATGTCACTAATTAGCTGAAATAGTTGTGAAGTTGTAGTCTTTGTTTCTGTGAAAACAGAGAAAGCAGAGCTCTAGAATTCTAGCAAAGTATTTCTGAAACACAAGGAAAATAATTCCAATTAAGCAATGAACAATGTGTGAAACCTAAGAAGCTGGCAACAAACATCTGAAGATTTCTAAGAAAGTAAAATACACCCCCACCTATTTCAGTACATTTCTGAAACAAGAGATGGAAAAAGGAGGAAGAATCCATACCAGAAGGGCTACTCCACCCAGTTGCAGAAAGCATTTGGGCAAGAACACTTGGCAGTTTTCATGTATCCTTGCAAAATATGCTCTTGTGTCTCAAAACAAAGCTCCTTCAAATATTTAAGGTTAACAACAGAAGGTGTAAATGAAATCCAATTGCAAGCAAGAGATGACAAAGCATTAGTCTCCTAGTCAGTATGTATTAGTGTAACATCCTTAGCAATACAGGTTCACCAGAACTAGGACAGTTTTAGGTCAACTGAAGTGCTAAATTTTTCTGTCACATGTATGTTATCACTGCTTTTGAATGGTAAGGTGGCTTTCAAAATACAAAATGTATTACCCTCATAGGGTAACGGGAATAGGAGTATAGAAAATACTACTGAAGGGAGCTGAAAAACATTTGTGTATCTTTTAAACTGTAATTTTTCCTTAAAATGCCAATATTTTTATAAAGTAGAATCAAACAAAAGAAAATATTTAACATATCTACTGTTTGACAGTAAGAGGACAAACAGAAATTCAGCAAAGAAAGTCAAGGAAGTGTGAAAGAAACAGAAAATAAGGAAACAATTTTTAGCTGCCTGAAATGGGAAATTGTCATTGGAATTGAATAAGCTTTTATGGCTCAGAGTCTAAGTCAGGTTAATGTCCTCCTTTTTGTGTGCACTGCCAAGTGCATCAAAGAAATACTGAAAACTCCCAGTGAACAATATATTCCATTTCTATCTGACGTGCAGGTCACACCGCACACATTAATTCACTATGCTTTATCTTCCATTTTGATCTTTGAAGTCTTCTTCACTTTTCTCCATAGCTTTATTTTCTCCTTTCTCAGTAGAAACAGAAACAAGCGCTGCTCAGCACCACTTCCAGTCCAAAAGAAACATTTCACATCTTGGTATGGCCAAATTAAAGTTGCCAAGTCTTTATGTTTTCCCCACACCTGAAATGAGTTTGATGCAGTCAGTACACAAGGCAGAGGATATATTCCAGTAATCTCCTAATTCACAGACAGTGAACAGATCTAGCACATAGCAGAAAACAGAACTCTGAAGATTTGCATTATTGAACCATTCCAAGCTCAGAATCTACACTTCTCATTAAATATTACTAACACAAACTGATTCTGAAAACCCCTTCCTGTAACCCCTAGGTTCTCAAATAGGTGCCAGCCCTGCCCAACGCATTTGCAAGATTAAAAAGATACAGGAACTTAAATAATTTAGCATACTATCAGTAGTGTTTGGAAGCCTACTTTTTAAGAACAAGCTGAAATTCACTTGCAGTATTAGCCACGAGGCCAGAAACATATACACACTGCAGTTAGTTACTCATGGTTTCGACAATTCGTTATTTATAGTTAGGCCTTGACTTCTCTAAACACACACCCACACACACTGTCTGAGATTTTGGAAATACCCAAGGAGCAGCACAGATGTTTTTTTATGTCTTACTAAAAGTTTCGTCCTTGCAGTATGGCTAAAGTAGAGGACTGGGTAAAAGGCCACAGATGGGATTGGAAGAGGCAGAATTAAACATCTTCAGATCAGTAGAAAACATTTCAGTGACAAATATGAAAGGCACCACAGTAACTTCCGCTCCTAGAATTTTGCAATTAGCCTCTAAAGCAAAGCTGTATTGGCCCTTTGTGAGAAATGAACACACCACTAGGTGCAAAAGCAATAAAATCACAACATTTTAGTACCTTCTGCAGATCCCCCTTCTCTTTCCATTCTTCTGTTCTGCTGCCTCCAGCTTGCTTTGCCAATCTTGCCTTGGATTCTCGCAGTGTCTCCTTCTATTCTTCTGGCTCCTCCTCAGGCTTGCAAACGCCTTTTTGAAAGTATTTATAACCACAAGTGGATCACGATGTTTCACCAAACTAGCTCCTCAGAAAAGTGGAATCCATTTCAGGTGAGACCAGATGTAAAAGTTTATTCTCCTCTACCTCAGCAGCTATTACAGGGCATGGTATATCTAGCACTGCCTGTCATTCAGGACACAACAGAAGAATCTTCTGACACATGGTGGTCCACAGCTGTAAGCTTCTGATTGGGGAGATGAAGTCCATAGAACTATTTCGCGCTGAGCACCAAACCCCTCCCCCTACCTGAAGTATGCTTCACTGGTCTAGTTTCCAACTAAAGTTTTAACTACAGCAGATACTGTTGGTCATGACTGAACTCTACCATTAACAACCATTTGTATGAGCATAAGCTGTGCTTTTGTTTAGCTTAATATACATTTCCTACACTTGCTATCAAGAGCCTAGTGAAATGGGATTGGAATGGTCATTTGTGTCTCCACGACAGAGATGGAAAACACCTGCTACTTGAGGCCAATACCTGTGGTATAAAAGAAAATACCCTTTCTGAGCTTCATTCAAAGATATGAGGTCAACACAGTAGCATATCACACACCGGGTTTTATATGCTTTTGAGCCTCTGACCTCCCAGATGAATTTGGTATAACTGCTTCACATCCCTTATTCAGTCTCTCACAGCAGTAGAACAAGGATTGTGCTCTCTCTTCAAACCACACTGATATCTATGGTTTAGAAGCACCGTGTAACACCTATTTGAGTTGTCATTCTGAGTCTGCTACCAGCAGGTATATCTCATCTACAGTAATGCATATACATGAAGATGACGATGTTTAAAAGGCACCATAGAGTGGGGTGGGAGGTTTGTCTCAAGTTTGAGGAGTTGGTGAATAAGAAAGGAGGAAGAAAAATAGAGAGTCTTAGTTATTTCTCCCTCAACTTCAGCTCATGTCTATTTAGAGTACTACTAAAAAACCACACAAACTTTCCTGTGCCTAGGCATGCCACACTTTCTTCCATATTCATCAACACGTCTCAGGAGACATCCTTCACCATAGTCAAAACATAAACCAGTGAATTGACTAAAAATATCTAGAACTGGAAGCTCAGCAGAACTTCATAAAACCAGACACATCTTATAATGCTGTCCCTTTTAAAGGAGCTATATTCAAAGAAAATAAGCTCCTAAAATTACAGGCTCTTGGGGGTGAAAGCAGAGAATTCAGTAAAATCCATTATCATGGTGTAAGAAACAAGCTTACGTTTCACAAAGAAATTAGCCTGCTTGCCCCCAGGTCTGTTTTGTACCCTGCAACAACCAGCAGTCGCTAGTTTGCATGCAAAAACATCTACTAGAGTCAGTCTTGCAAAATTATTATGAGTGGCACAAAACAAAGCTTTTATTTGGTAATGGGCAAGTTTACGATACACTTATAGCACAGGGATCTGCAGAGTATTCCCACATTTTCAAGCCACGGCAGTAAGACTGCACATTACACTAAACGTCCTACAATATGGCTAAGAGATGATCCCATAATAAAAGCTATATTGTTGTCTTCAACAGTAACAAACCACAGTTTAACAGTGTGATCATACACTTGACAAATTCCCAAATTAGTTAATGTTTTCTCACCTCAGTCTAAATGATGAGTTGATCTTTGGTCGTAAGCCACCATTTTCAAAGAGCTGTATATGTTGCTGATTATTTGCATGGAGTTTCCAACTTACACATATGGGATTCCTCATAGAATGAGGGCTGTCCTTTTGTTCTTGAAGCCCTTCATCCTCTATTTCACTGGACCCATCTACCACTGCTTGGAGAAACTTCTTGAGCCTGGTAAGTACATTCAACCTCCACTGCTGAGAAGTTACTCTGCGACTCGGGTTAACAGAGAGCATCCAAGAAAGTTTCTCTCTGCTTTTCAGTCTTTTTGACAGCTGCTGGTGAGAAATAAGCTCTACAAAATTCTTCAACAATATACTGCTGCGGTCTGTGAGAAGAGCTGGGTATGCTTCCAATAAAACATCCAAGACTTTCAATGAATCTTCCTGAATTCCCTCACTGATATGAGTCATGGCACTGGAGAGATGGGCACTTACCAAAGGAAAAAACGGTGCAATCTGTTCCGCTCTTATTTTTGAAGCCAAGAATTGCAGCAGGTGAACAGCTGCTCCTCTGACACCAGAATCTTTGTCTGTAAACACAGCTGCCACCTCACTTATTATATTTGAAAGGTGTGCATCAATTACAAATGGATACTGAGACAGGAGATCTTTAAGCCCAGTAAGTGCATTATGCTTAACCCCAGGACTGTAGTGATGCATCTGTGAAAGCAGATCCTGAAAGACACACAGATACTTGCCATCATTATTAAACTCTTAAAACTTCTCCACTTATTCCAGCACATTTTGCTTAAACACTCAAAACCACAAAATGTATTCTTACAAGGTCCTGCTGTTCATAACAGTGTAACACGTTGAGAATAAATACAACATGAAAGTGTAACGATGAACAAATCAAAGTTAAATGATAGGAAAAACAAGGCACTGGCTAATCCTTCAGGGAACGCGACACTCTTCATTCTTAAGCTAATGCACAATCCTACTGACTTAGCAGAGGGATGACCAAAAATAAGTCATCTCACACTTGTTCTCAAAAGTAGAACTACAAAATCTCACTCTCAACAGCTTTCTTCAGTTGAAGCAGAGAGCTGCCTGAGATGAAGATGACACAAAGGAAGAAAAGCAGAATCACCACGCAGAGAAATACAGAATTAAAGAAAAAAACCTGACACCTTGTCAAGTCTACTTTTTACAACTCTGGCTTTAAGTCACAATCCAAGTCTTTCAAAACCCAAACATTAATCCTAGATACTCAAATCAGCGTGCAACTTTTTGCACTGCTGAAAAGCTTTCCCTTGGATTATACGCTGGTCCAGCAATTTGAGTCATGGGTCAGTTAACTGTCAAAGACAAAGAAGCTGTATTCAAATACTCCAATGGCTTTTTTAGTTTTAAGTAATTTTTCTTCCTAAACTCCAGTAAACAATGTAAACCCAGACAAGCAATTTTCTGTCATTTCAGAATGTAAAGTCACAGCATACCTTTATGTTAAGTTTTCTGTTTTGTGTAGGAAGCACTCCATCTTCTTTAAGCTGCTCAGGAATATGTATGGCCTTTGTTTTGAAGGTAGTATCAGTTGCATTCTCTAGTTTAGGCTTTTTTTTGCCAACTTTCAATTTCACTTTCTGGAAGTCTTCTTGACGTTTCCTTTTTTTAGTCATTCTGACTCTGCAAAAAAATATTCAGAATCAAATACACTACAAACATTTTTTTTCCACCAAAGACCAGCAACCTCCTAAGGAAAGCTACCGGGTTTGTTTTTTTTTCCCCCACACAAACTGTCAACCACTCCTGAGACTAGATGCTAGATTAAACATGCAGATTGATTCAGTACAGCCATTATTCTTGCATCCAGAAAACATTCTGTTGCTCCTTTGGTTGTCTTTGTTCCAAGAACTACTTTACTGAATGTCTGCACCTTCTATTGCTTTATTAGATTAAGTTGTTGGTTTGGTTCTAGAAAGTTCCTGCCAACGAATCATCTTCTTACATATTTGACTCTTGTCCAGCCATTTTACATTATCAACTCAAACCATTAATAGCATATAGTCTGCATAGCTAAAATCATAGGTTTAATCATGCCTTCACTGAGAAGAGCAGTATAGAAAAATCTAAGAAAATTTTCACTACAGTCCAGTTTGTGCATTTAAAAAGAAAAAAAAAAATCACAGTTACAAAGGGGAGCAGGGGGAGGGAATGTTAGCTAGGGACATATAGTAGAGAGAGACTGAAAAACCAAGTCATGTTTAATAAGGCAGAAGAAACAAGGTAATACAAGCAGCTGTTCTTAAAAGTTGTACAGACATGTTAGAATAGATACACAATAACCAAAACAAATTAAACCCTACACTTCAGTCTCTGAACGACCTTTTAGCTTTGACATACCTGTACAGATTAAAGTACTCCTCATTATAACAGATTAAAAAATATATATGCAAACAAAAAATTCCCAAGCAAACCCAAAAACCACAACAACACTGCCACCACCATCAAACCCTACACTACAAGTTCTTTAGTTTATCTTCCTTCTGAATTCATTCAAAACAAAACTCCAGAAGCTGATCTCACAACACTCAGTATCACGTCTAAATTAGACTTAGATTTCTATTAAGACCGTGAATACATGGTCTGATGAGTCCCAGAAATGGCTGTCGAGACCATTTACAATTTAAAAGGGGGAAGGATGAGACAAGCACAAAGACAGAATAATACTGAGACGTAATATCTCACATCTTTTTAATGTTAACAGGTTATTTACAGAGGTGGCAATCTAAGCCTCATGCAGTATCAAGCTTATACCACCAGGTAATAAACTTTCTGCTTCTTCTCTCTTTCAAGATATTCTGAGTAGCTAAATTTTGCATTCTTAATAGATGAACTATATAAATAAGCTGTGAATACAACATTCAGATTTCTGAAGACCAAATGAACTAAAAAACAAACCCCCTAGAAGAGCACAGAAATAAGTTCAAGAGACAAGCTGGTATGGAAACCTTAGAAATGTTTGCCTTTCAAGTCACAAAATAAAGACATCTACTTTTATGCCAGCATTACACACACTGCAAGATTTATTCTCCAAACTCTTCACTGATTCTTTTATGGTGGCTGTGATCATCATTTGCCCCAAGAAACAGAATTCTAAAGCTGATTTTCCCAAAGAACTCCAAACTGTAAATTTGTGCTGTATTACAGTATTCCACATAGAATTGTCAGAATGCTTTGTATCTAATGAAATTTGTGTAAAAGAAATGAAAATTATACACAATTGATTATACAAACATTTGACTACAACTCAATGTTTTTTGCATACTAGCTTAAAAGAGCTATATGCAAGACCACTTTAACTGAAGTGTAAATTCAGCATAATTCTCAACTGAAAAGGCTTCCAAAAAAATGGAAGTTTGGTGCCAAAATAAAAAGGTCTTTTAGTGTCCAACTGTAACAACTATGGTTTTATAAGCTTTTGATTTTTACCATATGCGTCTTTGAAGAAAGAATTATGAGGCTATACTTGACTGCAAGACACACAGAAATATCTAGAAGCTTTCAACACTAATGTTACTTCCACTTAAAAAGCTTGCTTTAATGGAGATATTTAGGAAACCTCACTCCACACGGTGAAATGCTTGGCTTCCAATCAGCACTAAAAATTTACAACACAGGTGTGCACATCTGAATACAATCAATTAAGCTCTTTCAAAAGGAAAAGGGTTAAAAATACAGTTTCTCCTGATGGAGCAAAGAAACAGAATTTACTTTGCACTACATTTTTCAAAATAACTCACTGGAAATCTAAACACTTCCAAACATTTCTGATTCATAGGTACCACGACAAATAGAGATAAAATGGTTCCAAAGACAAAGGCATGAAAACAATCACAACGTCTACATAATAAAGCATTAAGTAAAACTGCATACAGCCTTTGAAGGTATGCAAGTATTTTAATGGCACTTCTTGCTGAAACAAGTGCCTTTTGACTTCAGCTGTTATTTTCAGTTGGCCCTCCTCCAACAGGACCCATCTAAGTGCATCTAACAGTTTATGCACTAAGGTAGTTTAACAATCCAAAACATTAAAATAACCTCAAATCAATACTAGCTTCCTTTATGTACATAAAGCCGTATGCAGCACTTTTCAAAAAGCTACTTCAGGTGTCACTCGGCCATCCTTGCCTCTGCCTTAAGGAAACGGGGACCAAACGCAGCGACTGTTTCACCTGTAATTTACATCCCTGGAGCTTTAAGGCACTCCTCAGGGAATCTCACTAGCTGCATATTTACAAGCTCAAGCGATCAGGAAAATCCTGAGAAACCAGAAGGCATGCCCTAACTCCTCTCATCTGCTAAGGATTCCCTACAGGGTGAGTTCTCTCCCGGAAAAGGACAGTACTTACTCGTAGTTAACTTTCGGAGGCTCCCACTCTGGCCAGCGTACCCAGTCACCACAAACCTAACACACAGAGCCCGCGCCACGACGCCAACGCCGTACCCCGAAGCCACAGCGTCGCTGAAGCGGAGGCAGCGGCTCCTCCCGCAGGTCTAGGCCGTTAAACCACCTTCCTCGCCGTCCCGGGACATCTTTCTGCTTGCTCCCGAACAGCCGCTTCCCTCCACTCCACTTCAGTCGCTCTACAAGCCGTTTAAATAAAGCGCGTTAGTGCCCGCCCGGTGCCAGGGCTCCCGGCGGGAGGCCGCGAGTTCGGCTCCCGGGAGCCCCCGCAGCCGCGTCAGGGAGGAGCAGAGGCTCCACCAGCGCCAGGCGAGGCGGGAGCAACGGCTGAGGGAAGCCGCCAGGCGAGCGGCAGCACAGGGCCCCCCCCCAACCCAGGGTGGAAGGGCAGGGGCGACAGCGGCCGAAGCTCGCAGCCGGGCGAGCTGAGGCCGCCGGTTTCCCAGGACCGGCACGCCCGCGGCTGGCTCACGCTTTCCCGCCGCCCTGCGCAGGAGCGTGCGGGAAGGGGGTGGGTCACACAAAAGGCGGCCGTTAGCGCAGGGCAGGGCGAACCCTGTGGCCCCCGGGCGCGCCCGCGGGCAGGGCCCGGACAGGAGCGGGCCGGGCACCTCCTCCTCCCGTGCGGCAACGGCGCCGCTGGCCCCGCGCGCGCCGTGCCGGCCACTCACCAACCACGCGGCAGCGCGAGCCCCCTTCCGCCCCCGAGAACCTGCCCGGAAACGGCCGCCCACGTGAGCGGCTGCCACCAGCGAGCGCCCCCCGCGGGAAGGAGCGCGCTTCCTGCCCGCGCCACCGGGGCCTGGGCGCTGGCGCCACCTTCAGCAGCGGCGGCGGCAGCGAGCTCGGCTGGGAGCGGGCAGGAAGCCGCTATGGTCGGCTCAGGAGTCCGAGCTGGAAAAGACCTTTAAGACCAAGTCCAACCATTAACCCAACGTGGACAGGCCCGCCACGAAACCACCCCATCTATACAGATTTTAACTACCCCCACGCCTCCACCACTTACCCAGCAGCCTGTTCCCATACTTGACAGCCATTTCAGTGGAGAAATTTTTCTTCACATTTCACAAAAAACTCTACTGAGGCTACTTAAGGTCACTGCCTCAAAGTTTTCTTTTACCTGAAGTGGAATACTCCTGAGTGCTGTTGTGGTAGTGGGTTACAGCAGGTAACAAGAATGCATTTGAACCAGCAGACACCAAGATCTGTTAATAGATTTGGAAACCATGTAGAAGCAAGAATAACTTGGGTGATGGTAACACAGAGTCGGTGTCCTGGTTTAACACAACTCGCGCTCACAAGTAAGCCCCCCAGATGCAAACAGGAGGAAACATAACACAAAAAGCCCTGGGTTGAGATAGGGAGTTTAATGGAAATAATGGTGTGCAAATACCTTAGCCTATATTGCAGGAAAGCAGAAGCAGGAGCAGCAGAAACAGTGATAGAACAATCCTTCCACTCCCCCAGTCGACAGCCAGCCCAGCAGGAAAGACCAACACTCCAAAAACGGAAGCCCCAACCGAAAACAGGAAGCCTCTCATGCTACAAACCAAACTACAAGCCCTGTGACGCTTCGTTCCAGCCAGCACTTTCATTTTAAAGCTGGCATGACATCACCATGGTATTGAAAACTCATTGGTAGATTCAACTGGCTAAACCCATGACAGTATTAGCATTTCAGATTTCATATACAGCATCAAACCATCAGGCATACTGTGTAATTTGATTCTAAGATATGAGAAGAAACACAGGAGGACAATGTGTCCATGTTGTCCAAAACCCAGATTCTTTCACCCAATGTGCAACAACCAACATACAGAGCCCAGATTTATTAACAAAGCTGTGCATGTTTGGATGCTAGGTGGTCTGCAAAGCTAGCACACCTCCCAGCAATTCCCTGTGTATAATGTGCAGTTTATCACCAAACTACACAATTGGTTTGCAGCTTCTTCACCTTCAATTACAGCAACAGTATGTACAAAATTGGTAACACAGGCTCCGAGATGGGTGGTAGTGTAGGTAAGCTCGAGGGCAGAGTGGGGGTTAGTATTATAACAATATCTTACTAAGTAAAGTTCTCTCTTTAGGAACACAAGATGCAAAAGCTTGCTGATACAAGTTTCTTCTGTTGGTCAGTTCTTGTTTCCTTAGGTCTTGATGTCCTTGGTGGTTTTTTTGCAGACTTCTGTTATACTTTGATGGGAACCTGCAGCACAGGCAAGGCATCATTAGTCTGCTGGCTACTCTTCAAGGATATGGCTGTTAGCAAGGCATGCACTGTTTACTGAAAGGGAACAGCTTTATACCATAAAGCCCCTGATCCCTTAGAAGACCAGTGAAGTATATTTAACCCAAATTTAAACACCAGCATTGCAACCTAGACATTTACTCAGTTTCACATGGATAACATCCATCCCTGTCTAGAACAAAGATCATCAAGATTCACACCAGACACTAACTCTTCTGTTGCGCACTCTGAACTTTAAATTTCCTATAAATTCAGATGTGAATACTCTTCTCCTTTCCGCTTTCTGCTTTCCAAGGGGAATAGAAAGCTCTACATTTTGTTGAGAATTACTTCCCCAAAGCTTAATGACCTCTTAAGTAAAATGTGTAAAATTAGGGTAAAGCTAAATAATTTGTTTTTCTTGGTCTAATTTTTCTTCCTATTGTTCATATTTTAACTCTTTAATTACCCAGTTACTCAGATGCTTGCCCTGTTGATATTGTGAGAAACAGAATGCATAATGCTAAATAACATCAGCAACATTGTTTAAGCAGCATTAGTAAAGAGAATGGCCATTTTCCTGTTTTGGAACAGACCTACAGGTTTCCATTAGTGCAAGAATATCCCACTCATCAAACCACAGAAAGTTACAAGAATAAAATAATAGAATTCTTCTGTAGCCTCTGTTTGCATCAGAAGAGAAAAGGGGGGAAATAACTGTAAAACTGAACAGACTGTTCTCTGGAAACATTTCTAGAAGCAAATGCTTTATGGCTTTGGGGCAGTTTTCTCAGTATACTGAAATGCAAAGCGGCACACCACTCAAACCATTTAGTATCAGTGTGCTGTTAGTTTAGAGGTCTTCCCATCTGCAGCATACTCCTCCTGCACACACACACAAAAAAAAAGAATACTCAAATCCAAGTAATTCCAACATACTTTACCTTTATTTCCATTAGAAATTATTCCCCAGCAAGAGGAAAAAGAAGCTCTCCCTGATAATGGCCACTTACAAAGCTGAACATTCTTATTTTATTATTTTAATTAATAGAATGCTCTGCACTTAAAAACACCTCTTTATTGTTTTTGATTTTTATTTTCCACATTACAGGAACAGAATCTAAAATTCCCTATCAACTAATATATGTTTTTACTGATCACTTTCATCATTGTTAATCAGGCATTAATACTGTCCCTATCATAAAGCAAATAGCTGCAAAAGCTCTGCCTCCATCTCTGCCTCTGACAAGAACATAATTTGAGGCATTCTTAGAAAATTTTCACAGTTTATTTAAAGCAGTGTTGTGTGTTTTCATTTCTTTAATTGTCACTGAACTTTTGTTCTATGAAGGGAGGAATGAAAAAAGTAACTAATTTTCTTGTTGCTTTTGTTACCTTATTTTTATGGCGTCCTGCGTTCCTTGACACAAAGATGTGAAACCATCAGGATGAGGATCCGCAATTCCATACAGATTCTCAAAAAAAAAATTAAGTTAACATACAAAAGTTCATTTACCACCTGGCCTCAGCATGTCTATACTGCATCAGCATTTGAGTGAAAAGCTGCAGAGCTTTCTTTAATTAGAACCACTGAATGCTACCCAACATTGCAAGCAGGAAGCAGATTTTAATTCCTTCCCCCCCCNTCCCCCCCCCCCCCCCCCCCCCCAGCATACTAATTTGTAACTATTCAAAACAATTTTTGATCACTCTAGAAAAAAAGGTAGTGGTATTTATACATGGACCTTTACATTCACTCAGAAACATTTCTGCTTGTTTCAAAGGACAGTAAAAGCCAGGCTTCATTTCATTTTGTTCTCATAGTGGTGGGAAAAGAGAAGGCAATAGATAATTTGGCTACCATATCAATGCCTCTTAACCATAGTCTGGTTAAATCTCTTAGAGTATATCTCTGAATTTGCAAGTATCACCAACCTCTGCTGACCTTGTTGATGCTTGCAGTTACCTAGGCTGCCTAAATCAGCTATGATCCGTGTACTTCTCAACTCAAGACTAGGCTGACAGCACTCATCTCGTGTTATTATTTTTAATCTTCACTTAAAAAAAAAAAAAAGTAGATGCCTACTCAGAATCCATAGAGAATTTTGATTAAAAAAGCTCTGGAGTCAGACCCAGCAGCCACAGCGTTAAACTTCCAATGAATTGGCACTGCTGACTGCAGTAGCTCCTTCTGCTGCTATCTCTTTATAAAGGGACTAACACAAGGAAAAGATCAGACTGTCAATGTGAAGTATTTAATGATGTTGAGAAAAACAACAGTTATCTGTTTTTACAGTTATGTTTCAACATGGAAAGAAAGAACATGAGCTTCACCACCTTTCTACAATACAGAAATTTCATCTATATGGAGGAATAAATAACAGGAATCTCAAAACAAGGTGATTAATTTAATTAAAATAATGCTATACAAGATTTGAACATGTCAAAATAAGCTAGATTGAGTTTATATTAAGTAAACAACAAATTTACAGAAAGTAAACATTGTTATATTAACTCTATTAACTACCATGTCACTTTGTGCTGCTCTTGCTTGGTCTCAGAGTTCCACTTTCAGTCAGGATCCGTATAACATTCGGAATATCAATTCCTTAGAGGCAAACAAACAAACAAAACCAGAAACTAAGTTAATTCATGATAAAGTGCATTTAAAAGCACAAGTTATACTGAAACATTTAGATACTGACATGAGTTTGTTTTTTTTCTTCCTAAATGAAACTGTTAATAATCCACATGTGCCTGGAAACTCTAATGTTAGATTACTATAAACTGCTATGGAACTGCTTCAATTAAAGTGTCTTTCTTGCCCCTCTACGGTCTTCAACTTTAAAAGATCTTTGGCTAATATCAGGAAAGAATGACTAGAAATGCTTGATTTTATCACTGTAACAGCAAGTCAAATGTTGTCTTTCTTCTCCTTTTACGCCTCCATAAGTCGTGGACCTTGCTTGTGTTTGGAAGACAGGGACTACTTAGGTTGTAATGCTAAACTCTCAGCACCTATAACCAAATGCTAAGGAAAGAATAAGAGAAGGGCAAGCGTGCCTGATATTCGGTAAAGTGTGGGAACATTTTGTTCTTCCCCATCTCAAATCACCTTCAGCAAACTTTTTCTGTGGTCCTCTTCCAGACACTTGCTCAGTGTGGCCCAGACAGTGAAAATAAGTACATGTAATACTTTTGTATCCTTAGTAACCTTTTGCTAGGAGTTCCATAGATCATCCACCTACTACTGCATGAAGAATCGTCTCTTTCTGTCTATTTTGAAGTTGCACTCTCACATTACTCTTAGTTCATGGATCAAAAGAGATAGGAAATAGCAGAATCCTGTCTGGCATCTGCATCCAGTGCTGATTTACAAATCTCTATTACAATATCTCAGCCATCTCTTTCAAGTCCAAAGGAGTCCTGGCTTTCTATTGCTTCTTATATGGAAGCTATTCCCATATATTGTTGCCCTCTCTAAACCTTTTGAAGTGATAAAATCCTTTATCTGAAATAACGGAAAGAGAAATACAAGTTCTATGCCAATACAGGCAAAGCATGCATTTATGCAACAGCAAAATGATGACTCCCATCTTTATTTCCATTTTTACTTAATTCCTTGTATTTGACATACTCTTCTGACTGATAGTTGGTATTTCAAATGATCTGATGTGAAGCTTTTGAAATTTCTCAACACTTTTAATTGTTCTGAATTTGACAAAATCATTTCATCCAGATACTCATCCCCTTCCTCAGGTCATTTGTGAAGATACTAAACAGCACAGGTCTTAAACACAAGCCCACAAGTTCTCTACTGGAACCTCTCTTCATTGTAAAAAGTAATAGATAGCAAATGGACAATTACTTAAACAATCCAAGAATTTCCTTTTTTTCCCACAGCCAGTTGGTTCCTTTAAGAGCCTCTACTATCAACAGCTTCCTGGCATTCCAAACAGACTATGTGAACTGGATCACCTTTATCTGACTCCTCTGTCAGTCCCTCTCAAATAACTCCAGAAAGTCTCCAAGGCTGGCTTTCTTTCCACAAAATCTCTTACTCATCCCTCACTAACCACTCTAAGTGGATCAAATTTCTTCAGGTGTCTACTAATTCCTGCTTTTTTTGCTAAACAGCTCCTATTCACCTGTCCAGTAAAAGCTGTCAGTTTCAAATATGTCCTGGAATTCTGTGCTGGTTTTAGCTGGGATAGAGTTAGCTTTCTTCATAGAAGCCCGATGACGCTGTGCTTTGGATTTGTGGCCAAAACAGTGCTGATAACAAGATCAAGGCTTTCTGTGCTTCTCACTCTGTAACCCTATAGTGATTATGCTGAGAAGTGGAAAAAAAGACTGGCAGGGTACACAGCTGGGACAACTGACCCAAAGTGGCCAAAGGGATATTCCATACATCATGGTTAGCAATAAAAAAATGGAAAAGTGAGGGAGTAGGGGTTGGTTTCCAAACCCCAGAGACTGATTGGACCTAAGTCTGCTTGTGGGAAACACTGAGCAACTGTCTTCACATAATTTGTTTCTTCCCTGATTAAACTGTCTTTTATCATGACCCATGTTTTTTCTCACTTTTGTTATTCCTTTTCTCTTCCCTGTCCAGCTGTGGGGGAGTAGGAGGCAGTAAGCAAGCAGCTGTGCTTAACACACACCAAAACCTTAAGAAAAACTACCAACAAAAAAAAAGCCCCTCCACCCCCCCCAAATAAAACCACAAAACCCAAACTCACAAAAGAGGTTTTTTTTTCCACCCACAAATTTTCAGGTTCCAAAGGAAGCTCTATGGGAGAAACCATTTCCATCAGTAACGTAATGATTTTGCTCTGGAGGTCCCTAGGACCGGGTTGTACTCCTGCAAGAGTTTTAAGAGTTTGCTTTCATGGTGTGATCGTATCTGTTTGTTCCAGAATAGACACTTTGCTGAGCTGTGTGCACAGAGGCCCAAGGAGAGCTTAAAGCACAAACTGCAGTCTCTGCAGTTTCTTCCACAGTGAGCACTCGGGCAAAGAGTTATCTTACACTTCTCTACACTGTACTCATGTTCAGTGTTCTTTTCTTACCCTAATGATTCTAGAACTGTAAGAAGCTTAGAAATGTACACACAAAGCTTACAAAGAGAGGGAAGCAGATGACTGAGGATGTGGGAAGATTTAGTATCTGAAACTTAATTAGAAACTTATAAACAAACACCAGCAGAGAGTGGACAGGCCGCAGTGCACAGCTTCAACAAGACTTGCCAGATCTCACAAGCACCTCAGACTGACATGGTTCCAAGAGGGCACTGATAGGAGCCAGCAAAGGCTATTTAAAACACAGCATGTCCAGCAACAATCAGTCACCATGGCGGAGCAGCCCTAGCGTGACTCTACAGCAGCAGTTAAGTGCTGTGGCTGAGATCTGGCTGGGTCAAGGCAGGCAGTGGCTTTCCAGACAACCTGCAGGTTCCAGAGCACAGCTCTCGCAAGCACGTGGGACTGATGTGGCTCTGAAGGAGTGTTGCTAGGGCCCAGCACAGGCTAATTAAATACTTCCAGGGAGCAGGCAGGGCATACGGAAGGGTGAAGTCTCTCATGCCAAGGAGAACCACGTTTAGAGCAGGCAAGTCCGCACCAGGGAAAGGGATCGCGGTGAAAAGGAGTTCCTGTTGGCAGCAAGGGAAGCCGAGGAAGGAAGACCTGCTAAGAGTAACAGCTTTCACAAGAGAGGCTGAAGCTGGCATGTCTGAGCACACTGGCAGAGCAATTGCAGAAGATTTAAACGTGGGCAAGCCAGGAGCTGAGTCAGGCTGCACAGACCAAGGCAGCTGCATCCTCGGTGCTGGAACGCTTGCAGCCGAGAAGGCAGCCAGCAGGGCACACGGAGGCGCATGCAGGAGGCTCCTGCATCCTGCCTGTAGTTCCACACTGCAGAAGAATGCACTGGTGATCTGCCAAAACGGTCGATGTTCATCTGAGAACTAAGTCCTGACATGGAAACAGTGCCTGGGAAGTCTGATGCATCCAGACAGACCTGGTCAGGAAAACGATTCAGTGCAGGTGGTGGCTTGTATCAGCGGCCTACATGCTTTCTGTTGATGTGAAGGTTTAAGGTGCCTCTGACTGGAGACTTGTGGCCAGTGGTGTTCCCCAGGAATCAGTACTAGGTCCAGTTTTGTTCAGTATCTTCATCAACCACCTGAATGAGGGAATAGAGCATACCCTCAGCAAGATTCCTGATGGTATAAAATTGGGAGAGGTGGCTGATACACCAGAAAGCTCTGCTGCTATCCAGTGAGATCTGGACAGGTTGGAGAGTTGGGCAAAGTGGGAACTGATTAAGTTCAATATGGACAAATGTAGAGTCCTGCATCTGGGAAGGAATAACACCAGGCACCAGTACACATTAGGGGCTGTCCTGCTGGAAAGCAGCTCCATGGAGAAAGACCTTTGAGCCTTATTGGACAGTAAGTTACCCTAGGGACAGCAATGTGCCCTTGTGGCCAAGAGAGCCACTGGTATCCTGGGGTGCATCAAGAAAAGTGTATCCAGCACTCCAGTAGAGAAGGTTCTCCCCCCTCTCTACTCTGACTTAGTCTACTCTCCCTCTGACTCTGATTTGGAATACTGTGTCCAGTTTTAGGCTCCCCAGTCCAAGAGAGACAGGGATTTACTGGAAAGAGTCCAATGGAAAGCTACAAGGATGACTGCAGGACTTGAATATCTCTCCTAGGAAGAAAGACTGAGAGAACTGGAGCTCTTTAGTCTTGAGAAAAGAAGGCTGAGAGGGAATCATATGAATGTCTATAAATGTCTGAGGGCTGGGCGTCAAGATGAAGATGATAGCTTTTTTGGTGGTGCCCAGTAATAGGACAAGGAACAGCAGGTAGAAGCTAGAACATAGGAGGTTCACTCAATGTGAGGTGAAACTTTACTGTGAGAGTGACAGAGCACTGGAGGAGGCTACACAGAGACACTGCAGAGTCTTCTTCTCTAGGGACTTTCAAAAACCCACCTGAATGCATTCCTGTGTGGCTTACCCTAGGTGATCCTGCTTTGACAGGGCGGGTTGGGCTCAAGGTCTCTTCCAAACTCTAACACTGCATGATTTTATGTTATTAAGTACATTTCTTTCAGGAATCAGCAAGTAAGATTTTCTTTTCTATTGGCATTTCCAAAACCAGTGTTTAACTAGCTAATATACTTGATTTTAATTTACTGTCTCTCACCATGTAAATATTACTATGCATAAATGAGAGAATAATAATTACTAGATTTCTTTCTAAATTATAACCTTCATAGCCATTTTGAATTACTATTTCTAAACTACATCTTGCAAAAATTTAAAAAGAAAAAAAAAAATCTCTTCAGCCCTCCTTAAATCCTCAAAGTCTTTTGATCCATATAGCCCTTAATATTTCATGCAACTACCAAACCTGTATTTTTATACATGTGTATTTGTGTGTGTATGCATGCATGTGTGACTTACCTCTAAAAGCTGGATTTGCTGCTGCTATTTTGTGTAGAGTAGCAGTTACTTCCTCAACATTCATGTTTCTCACAGTGTTCAGAAATTCAGTAGTGATGTTCTCATGTGCAGTTTCCAAAGAGCCAGTTGAAACGTTTTGGGATTCATTGTCTTCATTTACTGCTAAAGGCTGCTTAGCTGATTGGCTGCTTGAATAAGCTTTAATAAAAGAAACACTGTTTTTCAGTAAGAGCAGATTCTAAAGAGTTTTCATTACTTTTCTAAACAGGGCTTTTCAAAACAAGCTTCCAGCCTGGCACAGCAGCATTGCTGGTAAGGTTCACATCTGACTTTGCCACAATTTCATACAACTGAGAATCAAGAATGCTTCTCATTTCAGAAAATCCTGGAGAAACAAGGTAGTGGAGAAGCTATTTCCATCATGGTTACAAAAAGGAATCAATGATCCAAGTCTCATATAGTATAAACCATTGTAGTTTTTGTTATTGGCATTGTATTAATTGTGGTTTTCAAAAGCAGAAAATTCACACCACACAGAAAAAAAAAAACCACAACAAACAACTAAAAAAGACATAAAAAATAACTTCACTCATATTCTGGGTATTTTGCCTCCAAGCATATGATTGTACTTCCTGCACTTGAGAAAAGTAACCTTTTGTTTGAGTCACAGAACAAAATGTCCTCAAAGAAAAAAACAAACAAAAAACTAATCAGAAGTACTGAGGCCAAGTATTAAACAGAGTTAACCATCCTAAACAACCTAAGTTTGTTTCCACTAACATTCTAATTGGACAAAACCTGCACTAAGCCTCTTCTCCAGCAACAAAGGAAAGAAATGGTGATGGGTGGAAGCCAGAGTAAAACTTTGAAAGGTCCCTTTACAGAGCAAGGTCAATTTCTCCCCAGATCGTACAATTAAGTATAGCATTCCCTTTCTAACATTTTTAGAGGATGGAAGAAACATCCCAAACTATTAATTTATGCTACTTGGTCCTGGCTTTGTTCTGCTCTTAAACTCCATTTTTAGAAAAGCACTTAAAAAAAGAGCTTACTAAAATTTACCAGACTAACTGCTGGCTGGAAGTTAAGGAATGAATTCATGGTGAGGAGTGGGAAGCTCTCAAACTATCACAAAGTTTAAGTGTAAAGCACATCCCAGATTGCAAAACTAGCATTACCAGTATCAGAGTCACTAATATCTGCTGATGTCAGGTCAGACTGCTCTATGGAACATTCCAGCGCTGCTTCTCCATTACATTCAGTATCTAAGAGGTCCTGTGAGGTTTGAGAAAAGTTATCTTCAGAATTTAATCAAGACTACTTCTTGAAAAGATGAACTCATACACTTTTCATGCTCACAAATCAAACAGAAGTCCAGTATTTCTGCAATCAAATCTGAAAAATCAAGTATTTCCTTGAAAACTGTGTAGCTAGTAAGAAAATCCTATGCATGCTGCTCATGGTCTCTCTCTACATCTGAAAAAGAACTGTGTTTTAGGCCAAGAAGTGATACTTACAGAGCCTAATTCAAGATCACAATACAGAATATTAAAAGAATTGTAATGTGGAAAAACACTTTTTCCTACAACTAGTAAGTTAGACGTTACTTCAGTTAGAACCTGATTACTTTGCAATATGCCAGAATTTGCCCTCTTTCCATGTGAATAAAACTACAAAGGTCTATACACAAAAAAACAGCATGAATAAAGTGAAAGGTTTAATGTGGAAGTAAACAAGCAGTAAGTAATTAAATTCCATGTGTATAGTAGTCAGTATCATAGAGAAGTACTGCCTTTGGAGCAGAAAGCAGGCAACACAGGGAAGATGGAACATGAGGAGAAAAGAGAAATTTTATAACAAACTTAAAAATTTAGAAAGATTTTTGAAGACAAAAGAAAAAAAAACATTTTTTTTTTCATGAAGTGTCACCTCTGTGATTCTCTTCACCTTATTGGCTAGTACTTTCTCTCATTTGGCATCTTCCATTTAAGCTCATTCCTTCAGTAAGAAAGTAGTTAGGTAGAGGAGGAGGAGCTGTTGAGGTGAATGACACCTGTTTGATATGGGTAATTTTGCAAGAAACACTGGGAGGGATAAGGAATAATGTTTTCTATGGAAAAGATGTCAAATGGATCACCACCAAGGGGAAAGTTCCCACCATCCCTGTTGATAGTAGGGGTATGAACAAAAAGTGGAAAGCATGAAAACTATGAGATTATGGTATAACGGAACAGTGGTCATATAATGGTAAACTGGAGGCATAAGGAATGTAAGTGGCAACCACAGCAGTTCCAAAAGAAGCATTCAAAACACCTCTACACTACACCTTTGCAAAGCCAAGCTGATCAAAAGTAATAGTATAGAGGGGGGAAACTGAGCTTCTGATAGTGAAGGAAGAAGGAGATCTCAAAGAAAAAAGTCCGAAGAGTAGGACTAAAAGTTGTATAAGAAACAAAACTGATGTGAATGATTAATTACATGGTGAATGAAGTGAAGGCTGGGAACGGAAATGGGATACTGAATAAGTGTGTCAAGAAGGTCAGTGGAGATAAGGGAAGTTTAAATAAGAATCGGAAAAGGACAAAAATGGCACAAACACATAAATGTAAGGAAAGGAATGGGAAATAAGACAAGGTAATTTCTAGCTTGTATTAAAAAAGCAAGCAAACACCTTTGAACAGAAAGTATCAAGACTCTTCAACAGAAATTGAGGTATATCATCACTACAAAAATTCACATATTTAATGGGCAAAACTAACAATATAGTCCTCAGAGCATTTTCTTTAATCTATACATAATAATAAAAATGCATCACTACAGGAATCTGTAGATTTGTAGTATAAAACCAAAATAAAACCTACATTACCTTGTTTGATGCAAGCTGGTGACGATATTCTACCAGTGCATCTGTAAGAGTCTGTGTAACTTTTAGGATAAATGAAGCATCATCTTCATTCAGTATCTCAAAACTTTGCTAAAAGTACAACAAAACAACACACAACATATTTTTTTTTCCCTCTGAAAGACTGAAGTATCATCATGTTTAAACAAAACCTGCAGAAACTCCATTTTTTATGTCTCTACCCTTCTCTCAGACATGGCTGAAATTACAAAGCAAATACAGCTTTTACTTTTAATAACAAATCTGGAATAGGGAGGTGGAATGGAGGATGATCCCAATAGAAATAAGCTCCAGTTACCCAACACAACTCTTCAGAAGGAAGTAACCCAAGAATATGCCTGGAAATACATACAGGAAAATGCTTTTCCTTAGGTATTCTGATCTCTTCCCAAGATACTTGCATACAAATGATTGTAAACAACTTTTCTGATGTCATAATCCGTTTCTCTTGAAAATATCAAAAAGCCAGAACACTATTGAATTTTAAAACATAGGCTGCCTTGCCTAATACTAACATTCTTCTTCCCCAAAAACCTAAGGAAAAAGCAGTCTTTGAAACTTTGAAGCTCCAGGAGGGATGCAAGTCCTGGGGCAAACAGTCCTCACAGGGCACACTACATCATCCTCTTGTCTATATCAATGATGTTTGTATCATAGACATCATTCATGTCTATACTAATAAAGTTCTGCTGAAAACACTTCCAGTGGGCACCACATAATAGAACTACAGGTCTGTCCTAACAAATCAGAGTCTTCTGGATTAGAAATAAACACCTTTAAAACACTTCAAACAGTGTTCCCAGATGGAAAAAATAAGCAATGAAAAAACTGGGATTAAGTTCATATATGACAGCATAACCAGGATTACATTACGTTTTTAACACTGATAGTATTTACCTCTCATGTTTGCACAAGTTATATTTAAATATCTCACTAAAAACTAGGTGGCAGAAGATGATTAAACTTAGACATTGACATTAACACTATAGTTATTTTACTGTACTGTGTATTTTTACATACTGTGTATAACTATTGAAAATTGAAATTAGGCTATTATATGAACAGCAAATCTAAAAAAGATACTTTCTAGTACGTAAGACACTTTTTTAATCCAACAGAAACACATACTGCAGCTTTCAAAAGTAGGACTATAGGAGCTGCACAATTACAAACTTCACAAAACAGAACATTATTCTGATCACATTCCCAACAGTCCTCTTTTGCTCTTGGAGGACAATCATGCTAAGCAAGAAGGATGCCTCAAGAGAACTCAAGTTTCACTAGCAAGGCTCAATCTTTACACCTAATAATTCTCTATTAAAAGGGGGAAAAAAGGTTTTATGATAGTCAATAGATCTTAAATCACCATGCAGTAGCTGAGTCACAGCAACCATCACTAAAGATTTTCTTTTGTCAGTGATGCTTTTAGTAACATCACCAGTGCTGTATGCAAGACCACAAATGTTAATACATTAACAACTGGCAACTGCTACTTTTCCACTCCACTGACTGTATCTCTGCTGTGAATGTGTATACAATACATATTTTCAACAACTGAACAGAACTCAGGTGTTCTGACACTTACTTTACAAGGAGAATAGGTAGGCTTCGTAGTTCACAAGGTTTGGGGTTGTTTGGTTGGGTTTGGATTTTTTGGTTTGGTTTCAGGGTTCTGTTTACTTTAACTATACAACTTGTACATTATTTCTTAAAAATTCCTTCTTCTTGCACATCTCAGATTTTTTTTTTCTCATTCTGTTCACAGGATCACAGGATGTCAGGGGTTGGAAGGGACCCAAAGAGATTGAGCCCAACCCTCCTGCCAGAGCAGGACCATACAATCTAGCTCAGGTCACAGAGGAACACATCCAGACAGGCTTTGAAAGTCTCCAGAGAAGGAGACTCCACAGGTTCTCTGGGGAGCCTGTTCCAGTTGTTCTGTGACCCTGTTTCCTTCCGTTACTGAATTGCACCATCCTAAATTCCTCACTTGAAAATGATAGATCCATTATAAAAAAAACAAAAAAACAGGTAAAAGGTTATTTTATTTAAGCATGTAGTTCAGGAGTAGAGTTAAGCTTATAGTTGAAGAAAATGCATTAATTTTCAATGAAATTTATTCCTTTAACAGTAAGCCAGTACTCTGGCAAAAAACTTGTCTAAAAACTTTGGAATTAATACATATATTACAAATTCAGAGCTATTAGTTTTACTCTGGGTGCTGCCTTCTGACAAAATTGGTTAGAGTAGCAGGCTGTCAACATTTAACTTCCATACTACTTGCTGCATTTTAAACTTAGTAATTCTGTGATTTTTCTTTAATTATTTTTCCAAAAATAACACTGCAAGGTAAGACTTAACACTCACCAGATAATCCAATAGTTCCTCTTGACTAGTGAATTCTTTGAAATTTGCTCTAAATTCTTGCTGTTTAACATAAAACAAAAATCAGTAAGTCCATAAGGCTATTATGATCAGTAACTCTAAAATTAAACAGTACTTATTGTTATGGTTAATCTAGATTCTTGCTACAATCAAATTACATATAGAATCATAGAATGGTTTAGGTTGGAAGGGACCTCAAGGATCATCCAGCTCCAACCCCCTGCCATAGGCAGGGACACCTCCCACTAGAGCAGGCTGCCCAAGGCCTCATCCAGCCTGGCTTTAAACGCCTCCAGGGAGGAAGCATCCACAACCTCCCTGGGCAACCTGTGCCAGTGTCTTACCACCCTCACTGTAAAGAACTTCCTCCTAACATCCAGTCTAAATCTCCCCTCTGCCAGTTTAAACCCATTACCCCTCGTCCTGACATTACTAGACCTTGTCAATAGTCCCTCCCCAGCCTTCCTGTAGGCTCCCTTCAGATACTAGAAAGCCACTATAAGGTCTCCTCGAAGCCTTCTCTTCTCCAGGCTGAAGAGCCCCAACTCTCTCAGCCTGTCCTCATAGCAGAGCTGCTGCAGCCCTCTGATCATCTTCGTGGCTCTCCCCTGGACCCACTCCAGCAGTTCCATGTCCTTCTTGTGTTAGGGGCTCCAGAACTGCACACAGCACTCCAGGTGGGGTCTGACAAGAGCAGAGTAAAGGGGGAGAATCACCTCCCTTGCCCTGCTGGCCACACTTCTCTTGATGCAGCCCAGCACACGGTTGGCTGTCTGGGCTGCATGTGCACACTGCCGGCTCATGTTGAGCTTTTTGTCAACCCAGACAAAGTAGGAAAAAAATGTGTTCATAATAGTTTTCCTTAGTAACCCACAGCTCATTCCTTTTCAACAGTATTATTATTTTTTCTTGTCAATAGTATTATATGGAGCAACCCATTAACAGAAAAACATTCACCTCCACTTCCTTGTTTTCTTCTGGCAGTTGTTCACTGGTCTCACACCTTAAGACAGAATACATAATCACATAAACAAACAAAGCTGTATACAGCTGGCTCTTCTATCAATGTGTAGCCAGTAAATAACTGACCATCACTTTAAACTCCTGACGCACTGCTACTATGGTAGTTCTGGCATACTCTGAAATTTCACAGAATGGTAGGAGTGGGAAGGGAATACTGGAGATCATCTAGTCCAGTCCCCTCCTAGAGGAGGTTTGCCTAGATCAGGTCACACAGAAATGTGTTTAGACAGGTTCTTCTCCACAGGAGACTCTACAACCTCTCTGGGCAGTCTGGTCCAGTGCTCTGATACCTGCACATATTATTTCCCGTTAGAAATCCGAGTGGCCCCAAGTATTACTGAAATCATTATTTATGAGTTTGGTTTGGTTTTTTTTGTGTGTGTGTATCATCTAGTACAGAAGTTCTGAAATTCGGAATTAACAAGTTGGGCATTGGTAGTAAAAGGTGTAAGCCATTTGTATGCACTGTAGAAAGACAAGGCCCCTAATTACTGTATGATTTTTATCAGCACCTCACAAACTTCCCTTTACAAAAATTCAACTATGAAATGAAGTATTTTACAATGTATCCACAGAGATACTGGGCATACAAAGATTCATGTGGCTGGAAGTTACTAACCCATACTTGCACTGTTGTGAAATTAGAACTGCTATAGATGTGTTCCACCCCCTATCAAATCTAGGAATCAGCACAGAGAGTTGCTGGTGTTTTTTAATCAAAACCATATGACTGACAAGCCTAATCTCTTTTTTTTAGGAATTAAAAGTCTAGTGAAATCTATTCAGACAATCATAGTGAACTTCTAGGCAAAGAAATGCTCTCGTCAGACCTCACCTGGAGTACTGTGTGCAGTTCTGGAGACCCCAACACAAGAAGGACATGGAACTGCTAGAGTGAGTCCAGAGGAGAGCCACGAAGATGCTCAGAGGGCTGGAGCACCTCTGCTATGAGGACAGGCTGAGAGAGTTGGGGCTCTTCAGCCTGGAGAAGAGAAGGCTTCGAGGAGACCTTATAGTGGCTTTCCAGTATCTGAAGGGAGCCTACAGGAAGGCTGGGGAGGGACTATTGACAAGGTCTAGTAATGTCAGAATGAGGGGTAATGGGTTTAAACTGGAAGAGGGGGTCTAGTAATGTCAGAATGAGGGGTAATGGGTTTAAACTGGAAGAGGGGAGATTTAGACTGGATGTTAGGAGGAAGTTCTTTACAGTGAGGGTGGTAAGACACTGGAACAGGTTGCCCAGGAAGGTTGCGGATACTTCCTCCCTGGAGGCGTTTAAAGCCAGGCTGGATGAGGCTTCTACCACTTCCCTGGGCAACCTGTCCCAGTGTCTCACCATTCTCATGATGAAGAACTTCTTCCTAGCGTCCAATCTGAACCTACCCACTTTGAGTTTTGCTCCATTCCTCCTAGTCTATCACTACTTGATACCCTAAAAAGTCCCTCATCAGCTTTCTTCTAGGCCCCCTTAAGATACTGGAGGGCCACAATAAGGTCTCTTTGGAGCCTTCTCCTCTCTAGACTGAACAGCCCCAACTCTCTCAGTCTCTCCTCATAGGAGAGGTGCTCCAGCTCTTTGATCATGCTCGTGGCCCTTCTCTGGACAAGCTCCAGCATGTCCATATCTTTCCTGTACTAGGGGCTCCAGAAATGGATGCAGTACGCAAGATGGGGTCTCACGGGAGTAGAGCAGAAGGGGAGTATCACCTCCTGGTTACACTATATTTGGGTTGATGCATGTATGTCCCTTACCAAATGCTTTCCTGTGGTTCTTGATGCACAGAGACAACTGGTGTTGGAGATATCCCCCTCACACAAAGGCTGACAGTTCAAACTAAACTCAGAATGCTGTTATTCATAAAGATGTTTACAAACAGAAAGTACATTTTCACCATTTTAGAGCCACATACAAGACTTCTTATTGTTCCTCCATGAACGGCCTTGTAAAGATGAACCTTAAATGTTGTGACTATTCACCGATTATCTTTTCTCTCTAAAATCAGTTAATATACCACCTTAATTGCCTGACATGAACCCACAACAGAGAGGTTATTTTAAACCATGAGAGAATATTATGTTTGACTTTGTAATACGTGAGGATTATGCCTTAAGGATAACATAGTTAAATGTAAAAGAATAGTTGCACTTAGAGCACAACCTGAGGTCACTTTACGTACAGTAGGTTTTCTGTGGATGAAAGGTGAGTGTTACTTTGGAAGATAAGCATTCTGTTATGCTAGCAGGCCTTTCTTTCTTGTAGCATACATACTCTATAGAAATCAAATGCAGACATACAAAAATGTAAATTTAAAGGGTTCAGAGGGTTGTGGATTTTCACCCCCCCCATCTTACTTTTCTGAGTTGTTGTCTTTGCTGCCATCTTCAGTCTCAATGGCTTGGCCGCTTTCAAAAGCCTTATTTGGTTCAACCTTTTCATCAGGTTTTGCCTTGTCTTTCTGACTTTTTTCCTGCTCCTTTTGAACATCCTTTTCATCTAAACCAATGAAACCAGTATATTTTGTAATGGTTTTACAATATTTTAATTGAAAAGCATTATTTACTTAAAATATTTTTTAAAGATAGCATCAGTAAAACCTGAAGGTGTAAGTAAGGTATTATGTGAATAAAATAAAAAATGAACCTAAAAAACCCAAAGATTTGGTTCAGTCATGAAGCATAAATTCCTATTCTGATCAGAAACATTCTGAATGAGAATAATTATAACACATTTAGACAGAAATCTAGCCTCACCTTTGAGAGTAAGTCTACAATCAAGCACCAATTTCCAGTGTTCACTGATCTTTATATTTTTCTGTGGGTTTATTCAAGAAAATAAGCATTATTGAAAAAAAAAACCAACCAACCAAAATCTATCCAACCTATTTCCTTTTCATTCTTGCACTCTAGGCATGCAGCTGTGGACATTTCTTTTCCCTGACACTGAAGAACAATTTATATGCCCAAAACCAGTCTGTGTCACTTCCCCCAAAATTATGCACAGTACATTTGACACAGTAATTACGAGTCTTATCTCTTTTCTGTTCTAAAGCATCTAGCAACGTAAAGCAAATCTGGGATCACTCTTTCCTCTGCCACAGACCCCAAACCCATCCACACTCTGCACAAATTCACAGAATAGAACTATAGAAGCCATAAACAGGCACAGTGTAAAATAATTCCTGCGCTGGCAAAAGTTTTAAGAAAAAAAAATGAATACATTTTTCTTACCTTGAACAGAGTCCAGCATTGTCTCATCATTGTATGGACAATGTGGTTTTTCTTCATTGCTAAGTGATACATCCAAATGCTGAACTTTAGCTTTTGAAGGGCTGTCATCTGCATTGGGATCTAAAGAAATCATAGAACAGTTTAGGTTGGAAGGGACCTCGAGGATCATCTAGTTCCAACCCCCTGTCACAGGCAGGGACACCTCCTACTAGAACAAGTCACTCAAAGCCTCATCCAACCTGGCCTTGAACACCTCCAGGGAGGGAGCACAACCTCCCTGGGCAACCTGTGCCAGTGTTTCATCACCCTCGCTGTAACAAACTTCTTCCTAACATCTAGTTTAAATCTCCCCTCTGCCAGTTTAAACCCATTACTCCTCATCCTGTCATTACAAGACCTTGTAAATAGTCCCTCCCCAGCCTTCCTGTAGGACCCCTTCAGATACTGGAAGGCTACTACAAGGTCTCCTCAAAGCCTTCTCTTCTCTCCAGGCTGAAGAGCCCCAACTCTCATAGTCTGTCCTATGCTCTTAAGAGAGATGCTCCAACCCTCTGATCACCTTCGCAGCCTCTTCTGTATGTGTATATGTATGTGAAATGTAGCACAAGGGACATTATGTTGATAGAAGAGGGTTCAGAAACTGCACTTCAATTTCAGCGATCTCTGTTTCTGTGCTCCATTGGTGATAAATGTTACAAATAATTTCATAACCATTATTATGTGACAGCATATTAAATATGTACCATTTAAAAAAAATGCTTAAATATTTTGTAACCTGCTTATAATTACATACATTCCTTAAAATATTCATTTATTATAAATATAGTAGAATGCTACATAGCCATGTGCAAAATTAGACACATGAACCAATAGGTTATAGTCAAGAAATCTCATCTGAACATTCATTTCAGAACATTTTCCCAGATTCAAAATACATCTTTCCTCTTCAGAGTATGACTGCTAACCTCAATCACAACAGAAATAATATTTTCATTACTTTCTCTGAGCTATTGTAAGGCAGCATTTACATACTAATATACATTAAGTACATTAATTTTAATTAAAATCTTTGTTTTTCTTGCAGGCCTGAGAAGGAGCATCTCATAGCAGTTCTTAGCCATTTCCTAAAGTACTGTCCAATTGTACTGTCTGTCCATCTTGACGTGATATTGTACAGCAATGAGTTCTGAAATATCAAACTGAGTGGAGAAATCTCTCAGGTAGCACATTGCTAAAGTTTTGTGAGTATCAATGGCTAGTAAAACAGAAGGTTCTTTTCCACAGATGAGAGTTACAGCTGCTCTCTAACAACTGTCTGGGTTTCTGGAATGCACATTAAATAAACACATGGAGCTCCAAACTGCTTCTTTTGCCCAGTTCACTAGATTGCTTGTGAGTAGTTGGTACTGCAGACTACAGTAGTTACCAGATAAAAAGAAATCACAGGTAATAGGATCCTGGGAAGCAAAGGGGATATATAGAACACAGAAAAAAAGCCATGTAAAACAAGTCTTTCTACACTCATGGAAGAACTTGTTCATTCATCAAATTTTCAGTATAAATCTTAGACCATCAGCACATTACAATTACTGACCAAATCCTTCAGTTTGCCCTTAATCACTATGACTTAGATCCAAGGGATTCTGCTCAAAAAGAAATGTACAATTTACATCTCACTAAGCACACTTACATTTCTGCCATTTTCTCCTCATTACTGGAGCCCCTCTGATAACCTAGAAATAAAAGCCATTTATGTTAGCTATTTTATGGACTAAACTATTCCACAAACATTTGATCAGAGAGAATTTTTTTTTTTTAAAGAATAAATGGCCAGCAGTGTCAAACACATACTTGAAAATCCCTGAGCAGATATTCAGCAAGTCAGTAACCTGGGCACTTATTTACCACAATTCAATTTATGTTAGAGCTAGGAAAAAAAAAGGAAAAAAATCCCCAATGGCTAGTTTTAGAAAATACAGGAGTAAAATTAAACTAGGTTAAGAATGCTCTATTTAAAATTTCCTTAAATCAGGGATGGATTTGCTATGGATGTATTGAAACTTCCTAGAAAAACAGTTTACAAAATATAGATGGAATTATTTCTACATCTGTGAACACAAATCTCAAGTGAAATATACAGTCTTGAGTCTAAAAGAAATTTAAACTAAGCAAGTAGGTCAATAGAAAAGGTTGCTGTCAACCGTCAGTTTAGTCTTTCTTTTTGAGCAGAGGAAGACTGAAGACAGAACGAATTTGATGATCCACTATTTCTCTCCTTTAGAGTATTTATTCTAGAAGAAAGACTGAATCTTCTAATATTCCCAAATATTTTTAACAAAAAAAGTGTGAGATTAGCACAGGCTCTCATCCTTATGCCTAGCTATGATAGCACTGCATAGAAAGAAACATAGGTCTTTTTTCAGATGAGCAGGAGATTGTGAGCTTGAACACAGTAACACTGTGAATTGCACTCTGAAAGGAGATATAACTTATATGCACATTAAGTATCACACCAAGAGATCTTACCAAGAAATACTACTGAACAAGCTGGATGTTGACAAGGAAATTGGTGGAGAGTACAAATATAATGTATACCATAAAGAACACTAAGTACCTCAGGAAATGTGTCATGAATCACAGTGCTAAGGTACACCTTAAGAAGAAAATCTGGCAATAATCTGCCCAGATAAAGGTGGCAAATGTTTCTAAATACTCTTCTATTTATATGTGTAAACATCAACAGAAAGCAGTAAGGTATGTTCACAGAACATGCTTCTCAGGATGCAGGTCACCAAAAATCTAAGCTTCTGGTACTTCTGGGATTCCATGGCACTGTTGACAACTTCAGATCACACCTGCAAATTCCCACATTTCCCTCTAGACTACCAGATTTTTTCCCTTTGTTATCTGAGAACTGCCACAAGGTGCTAAGAAACCAGAAACTAATTCAGAAAAGTCAAAAAGGTAGTTTCCTAGCAACAATGCAACAAGTTATTTTCCCTCCACTTGGGAATTGATTAAATACTAATACAGAGATTTTGTGTTATTTGTGCACTCTAGAGTCATATTTCTGTAGGCTCAGGTAGCATAAGCAATATTTCAAGCAAGAGAAATATTTATGACAGGAGTAGCCAATGGGAAATTGTATCCAAAATGATCCTGGAACAATTAAAAATATGAAAAAATGTAAGATGTAATAAAGGCCAAAACCCACTAGATTTTCCTACTCTCCAAAGCAGATCTGTCATCATAACAGAAATTAGTTTCTTTGGGTTTTTTTTTATAACTATAAAATTTCTGGAATTCTTTAAGAAACATACCTTTATTTGTTTTCTTCCTTCTTTCTTCTCAATTGTTGATGCGACTTGCCTAACTTTTTTGCTCAGTTCAGAGCCTATGCCCTTAACTTCTGCTACCTCAGGATAATGCTGTTTCTAAAAAACAAGGAAACACAAATCCTTAAGTCACACTTTATCCTATGTAACTCCTTCTAGATCTAGCACAGCTAATAATCATGGAAAATAAATCAGCGTTTATATATACATAGCAGAACTTACTAAAATAATTATGTATAGATCACAGAATCAAGTCAAATCTGCTCAAAACAGGGCTCACACTGAACAGGTTGCACAGGGCTTTGTTCACTTGGGTCTTGTGAACACAGAGATTCTCCAATCTCTCCATGTAACTTTCTCCAATGCTCCACTGCCCTTACAGTGATAATATTCTTCCTTATGCCAAGTCAGAAACTCCTGTTTGAATTTATGCTTCTGCCAAGGACCTCCATAAAGGGCCTGATACCACCTTTTTGAAACCTCATGGGATACTGTTAGATGCTTCTGACATTTATTTTCTTCTCCAGCCTGAACAAGCCAAATTACCTTTGTCTTTCCTTACAGCAGAAGTGCGTCAGCCCCCTTATCATCTTGTCAGCTCCCCCCTGGAGTTGCTCAGACTCATCAATGGCCTTTCTTGTCTGCAGTAGTGCAAAACTGGACACAATATTCCTAACATGGCCTAACAAGCATCAAGAACAGGGCAACAATCATTTCCTTTGAGCTACTGGCCTTGATGGTGTATATCAGCTTGCTGTTAGCTTTCACTGATGCCAAGGCACACTACTTTACATTGTTGTCCACCACGACTTCCAGCACCTTTTCAACAAAGCAAATTCAGCAGAGCAAATTCCAACCACTTTGTCTCCTGCCTTTCCCACTGCCTAGGGTTAATCTACCCCAGGTGTACAACTTACAAGTTATGCATGTTGAATTATCGTATTTTACAGTATTTAAGAAAATATAAAAGATATATTTAAAGGGCATAAGAGTCAGAATTGCAGGAAACAGTTCAAAGTAAACAATAAATAGAAGAGCCAAGAACATCAAAACTCAGCATATGCATTTGAATTACTTACCAGAAACAGCATGACGTTTATGAAGGACACCACACATCCATCACAGTGCACCTGATAACATTAGCTCTAAAACTACTTCAAAACACTGTACAGACTCAATATACTGTGACTTGAAGATAACATGGGATACAGTACCAACTTGAAGAAGGTATTTTTATAGAAAGCATCAAAATTTTCAGAATATTGATTTCTCAGTTTTGTGAAAACCCAGCCTAAAGAAATACATCCATGTAAGCATGGAAGGACTGGGTAGTCTCACTTCTCTAAACCAACTGAAAAACTAAATCATGTATTTGAATACTTATGGACCAGTAGGAACCTTAAGAGCTTTGAAAAATTCCATGTAAGAAGCACAGAAGTTACACAGCTTGCTAAGCCACAAAATTGGAGATAATTTTTTCTGGTTTCCCCAATTCCAAGTCTCAGTCTCTGTCCAATACTTACCATATTCATTTATAATTACGATCCCTTTAAATCAAAAGGATATGAAAGATGGAACAATTTCTTCATTGATCCAGTTCCTCATGACAGAACAAAATTTAGTAAAAAAAACTACTTCTACTCAATTTTAGCAGTAAATTTCATTATTAGCATTATAGATCAAACCAGAATGAACTATAAACTCAATGTCAGCAGTAGACAGGAATACACCTAATTGATGAGAAGAACTTTAAACCCATTGTGACAGTTGAGCAGTTGCAATACAAACATGCATTTTCATGAAAGCTTATGCAACATCTTAATCTTTTATTAAAAATAAAAATCATAATAGGAGTAGCAAATGCTCTACTTACATCATTACATGAGGGAAAAAAAACACAAGAAAACAAGTCAAACTGCATTTTCAAAACTTACCAGGTATGCTAGCCTATGCTTGGAACCACAAACATGCATGAACATGCTACTCAATCCTGTTTTACATTGGCAGAGTTGACATTCATAGAGAAAAGGGAAATTCTTTTTTGATCTGTATTCTATTATATAATTAAGTCCTGTATTGATGGGGAAAAAAAGTTAGGAAAGTGTGATGTTTACTGAAACAAATAATCAGAGCTACTTAAAATAGAGACATTAAAGGAAACGATTACTACTGCATGCCAAACATATAAATCACTATTCTTAGACCCATAACTTATTTTATCTCTTGGGTGTCTATACTTCTGGAACATCAAAAGTGCAAAACTGAATTTAAGATGCCTTATGTTTACCCCACAGAACTTAACAATTTGGTACTTTTTTAATAATCTAAAAAATAATAGCAACAACTCTTTTGTAACTTTTTAGAATGGAAGGCATATGCTCTGGAGTTATTTTCTTCTGTCTACTCTACTCAATGGAAGATTAAATTGCAAAGAAGTCAAAGTTAATTTCTGCCATACCAGTTCAGACTGTTTCTAGAGAACATTCTCAGTGTGTACCCAAAGCAGAAATATTCCAGGCCAAATACAATTATTATGCCACTAAGATCTACCATTTCCATACCATATATTGGCTACTCAGTCTAAACATAGAATGATTTTATTACACATCACTTAATTTCACATTTAAAAAAAACCCAACCAATCAATGCTCTATAAAGGTACACATCAGAAAAGAAAACAATTACAGTATTAAAAACCCTCACCAAGAGCAGGTTCTGAGTCTTTACACATATTAAGCTGTTCTTCCAAGGTCTGTCCCTGAAAATTTTGTGGCTTGGTTTGCGCTGTAAGATAATATCAAATATTATTACTCCTACATCATCTATCTATCAATTAGCCTTCATGATCTGAAGTCACATCACAAAAAGCCTCCAAAATGAAACAAAGCGAGTTCAACTTTTGGCCCAGAAAAAATAAGCCAAGAAATTCACATTCAGGTGAATCCCTGCTCATATATGGTCCCACATCACACACTAAGTCCATTATTCAGAAATATTATTACCTCCCCCATCCTCTTTTTACTCTTATTAGAGCATTTTATTTGCAAATATTAAGTATTTGTAAAATATATTACTGCAAATGGAAAAAAAACTATGAACAGAAATGAATGCTCAATGACCTGATAAGGTGTAAACATCACTTGTAACACTATCTCAAAACATTTTATTTCTTCCACCTATTTTTTCCATATTAAACATTCTTACCATAAACAGGAAGCTTTCCAGGCATTTCGACTTGTTCCCCTGAGCCTCTTGCTGGTTTAACTAAACAGAAAACAAACAAAAGTGGAAATCAAGTTGTAAGTACAGAAACCAATTTAGTATGATAACAGATGATTTTTTTTTTTGTTTAATAAAACTCTCAGAGGTTTTGTTGACACGAGAAAAATAAGCTAGGTTTAGTTTTGAATAGGCTTTGAGAATTTTTGGGGGAAAAGACAGATGAAAACCTTTTACACCAAACAATTACAAAGTTATCTAATACCAGGCAACTGGATGAAGCAGAGAGGAAAAGCAATCAAGCCACTGGTTAGTACACAAAGTGGGGTCAAACAGACATTACAAAATCTAATTATTATATGGTGGCTTAAATTGGAAGTAATTATGGTTGCAATTTAGTTTACACAGAAGACAACCTGCAGCAAGGGCTGAGCCACACTGATTCACCACAGTGCAAATATCTTATTCTATAATCAACACAGCTTCCACTCATAAATTTCAAGGCTACTTTAATACAAAGCATCACAGCAGTTCTGCTTAAATCCACTGCACCTGAGGTATACAGACTGCCAGCCAGCATGCTGCCTGCTAGAGAATCATAGAATCAACCAGGTTGGAAGAGACTTCCAAGATCATCCAGTCCAACCTAGCACCCAGCCCTATCCAGTCATCTAGACCACGGCACTAAATGCCTCATCCAGGCTTTTCTTGAACACCTCCATGGGTGGTGACTCCACCACCTCCCTGGACAGCCCATTCCAATGCCAATCACTCTCTCTGTGAAGAACCTCCTCCTAACATCCAGCCTAGACCTCCCCTGGGACAACTTAAGACTGTGTCCCCTTGTGCTGTGGCTGGTTGTTTGGGAGAAGAGACCAACCCCCACCTGGCCACAACCTCCCTTCAGGTAGTTGTAGACAGCAATGAGGGGCCCTCTGAGCCTCCTCTTCTCCAGGCTAAACAACCCCAGCTCCCTCAGCCTCTCCTCATAGGGTTTGAGTTCCAGGCCTTTCACCAGCTTTGTCGCCCTTCTCTGGACAAGTTCCAGCACCTCAACATCTCTCTTGAACTGAGGGGCCCAGAACTGGACACAGTACTCAAGGTGTGGCCTGACCAGTGCCTACTATCTACCAGTACCCCCAGGTCTCTTTCTTCCTGGCTGCTCTCCAGCCACTCCGTCCCCAGCCTGTAGTGCTGCTTGGGGTTGTGGCCAAAGTGAAGAACCCTGCACTTGGTCTTGTTAAATCTCATCCCATTGGCCTCTGCCCACCCATCCAGCCTGTCTAGGTCCCTCTGCAGGGCTCTCCGACCTTCCAAGAGATCAACACAAGCTCCTAGCTTGGTGCCATGAGCACTTGACTCTGCCCATAGCCTTGCTGTCTTTTTTAAAAGATCTGCAGTTATCCCCTGCCCAGCCAAACATATTTTTCTATCCACATATGGCATATTTCCAACTTTAGAGGTCGGAAAGGACCTCCAGAGATTGAGTCCAACCTTGATATGGCTTGGGTGCAGACTTAAAGGTAAGACAGAGCTGACCACATAATATTATCTGAGGAACCTGAAGAAAGACAGGCATCTATATGAGAAGACATGCTCTGTACTTGGGAGTGACATGCCAAGCATGCAATAGAACCAAGTTGCCACTTATTGAATAGGGACTTAAAGCACTCACTGTAAAAATGGGATTTCACAAATTCAGAAAGCATTTCAGAAGGCTCATCATTTTACTACGTGGAGAACAATCAATCAAACCATCCCTAGCAGTGCCTGTAATAACACCAGCTAAGGGTAAACTTGAATTCTGTCATCTCACCCTGTTACTTTCCTGTTGCAAATAGTCTCTTACGAAATCATCAGATAAACCCTAAACAGAAGGTTGGAATCAGAAGGCACCAGAAAAAGTCACATGAGCTTTGATTAGAGAGACAATCTTCACGAAAATTCTTGGAGTGTTTAATTTACAAACTATATTGAGTTGACAAGTGACAAGGCTGCCAGCTCATTCCTACAAATTAGATATTGCTTAACATCAGCTGCATTACCCCCAACCTTCTGGAATGGGTTTAAGGAAAAGATCAGAAGAATATAAGAAAATAAAGAAAGTGTTATGAAGATAAAACTACAAAGACTCTAGTAACACAAATCATACTCTGGTCACTAGAACTCAAGTTATTTAGCAGCCAACCAAGCCTTTAAGAGAAAAAACAAACACACACCCCACCAAAAACCATCTGCTCATTCACACACAAACATTTCAGAGCCTCTATTTCAGCAGCAGCCAGATATTTAATCACTTCTATTTCCTTTACAATCCATACAAAAGATGCTAGATTGAGTGGCTGCAATGTCTATGTATATATTGGACCACTACTGGACCACAACGTTAAAAGTAATTTCTAGTAGCTGAGCACTGTATAATTATGTAAATGCATTCTTATGCATCATGAAATGGAAGTAGCTGGCACAGAATTTAGCAGAGTCCTTGGCTTCTATATGAGCAATCGTAAGCCAAAGCCTTTCTATATGTTACTCCTTAATGGTCACTGTAGACATCAAGGATTATCACTTCTGGAAGCAGACACTGGAAAAACATGGTACTCATGTCAGAAAGCACAGTACTTCAAAGAGACTGAGCTGAGAAGTAATATCACTGAATTGGTTCTCTTACAGCTCAAAACAGCACAAGGTCTTAAAGAACAGGTCTTTAGAAAGGATTTTTCTTGTTGTTTCATAAACAACTACATTGGGATGAGGAGAAAGGTGCATGTACAGAACAGAGTAAGAAGCAAAACTCTTGCACTTACCAAAGCCATGAGTTTTCAACGTTTCTTCAACCTACATTACCATGCCATCAACCAGGAAGGAAGGAAGGAAGGCAGGAAGGCAGACACTTAAGATTCAGAACATAACAATGCCAATATTTTATTACTTTAAAAAATTAATTAGATTAATACCAACCCTGTAGACTATCTCAGGTGAATAGAGAATTACACAAAACTTGGAAAAGACATAAATATATTACTACTTAGATTGTCTACGATTTAAACGATTCCATTCTGCATTTAACAGCCACATATTCTCAAGTATTGTCTCTTCTGATCCAGAATACAAGACAAAGTTGTAGCCACATTTTCTGATGGAACTAATGTTCAAAACTAAATTTGACTTTATTGCAGTAAGCAGAAGAGTAAAGCAACAAAGCTAGCCAAATGTCTAAAACTTCACATTTTAGAACCACATAAAAAATTAATTTCAAACATGTATTCTATTGCTAAATAAATCTGTAAAATCTGACCACAGCTGCATGACAAAGTCACCTTACCGTCTTGTGTTTGTATCCAAGGAAGTGAGCCTCCAAGTTTAACGCAGAAGCACACCGGATTTTGCAAATCTAGGTTAAACAGAGTATTTCTAGCACTTCACACAAACCAATAGAAAAGAACATCAGATATCAAACCAAATCTGCTCTTGCACTGATAGTATGGGTAAGTTATACAAGAAGTTCAAAGGACAAACTAAATCAGCCCCTGTAACTTTTCCTTATGAGGCCCCAAGACCCACCAAATACAACAGAATGAAAAGAAATCACAGATTAACAGAATCATAGAACGGTCTGGATTAGAAATGACCTCCAAAGGTCATCTAGTCCAATCCCCTCTGCAGTAAGCAGGGGCATCCTCAACTAGATTGGAGCCCTGTCAAGCCTCCCCTTGAATATCTCCAGGGATGGGGCCTCAACCACCTCCCCAGACAACCTGTTCCAATGTTCTAATAACCGCATAGTAAAGAACTTGTTCCTAATATACAATCTAAACTTAGTCTTCTCTAGTTTGAAGCCACTGACCCTCGTTCTACTACTATGGGCCTTTGTAAACAATGTCTCTCCATCATTCTTGTAGGCCCCCTCCAGGTACTGGAAGGCCGCTAATAGGTCTCCCTAGAAGCTACTCTTCTCCAATGCTGAACACCCCCAACTCTCTCAGCCTGTATTCATAGCAGAGGTGCTCCAACCCCCTGATCATTTTCTTGGCCCTCCTCTGGACCCATTCCATTAGGTCCATATCCATCCTGCATTGAGGGCTCCATCATCACAATTATCTCAATCATCACATCACATCAAATTTTAGATGTCTCCAGAACCCTAGAGCTATCTCAGAGCATATTTTTGTGTGGTTAAGACAGATCCAAAATCTTTCCTGCACAATATAACCAAGTCTGAACACAAATATAAGCAAGTCTCAAAAGGAAGCGTGACAAAATGTAACAAGCTGGCACATCTAAGAGGAGCCAGTTCTCCTCAGTGCTGCACCCAAAATAACATGCTTACTCTGACCAGTTTGGGGCCTGGCTCGCTCACAGGCACATGGAAGTTTTTCAGTTACAGCCAGTTTATGCCCTGGCCAGATCAGAACAGAAGCCCACTGGATTTAAAGTCATATGTAATAACAAAAAGAGTCCCAATATTTACTGCACTAAAAGAGCCAAGATGCTTAAACCAACAGCAGTAAACATGATAAATCAGCTTTTTGGGGGGTGTTTGCCTGTTTATGGGTTTTTTTTTGGGTTGGCTGGGATTTTGTTGTTTGGTTGTGGGTTATTTTTATTCCTGAACAGGAGCTGCAGTTTAATCTTCCACATTAAAAGACTGTACTTGTTTAGAAACATATTTAAATTACTCATTTTAGTAAGTTGGCTCCTGACACACAGTCAAGTAAGTTCAGCTCCAGTGTTATTTACAATCCTCAAAAGAGAGAAAAAAAGTCACGCTTGCTTTAGCCCAAGTTTTTTCTACCAAAATTATTTTGCATTAGTTAAAATTTTCTGTAGGGAATACTCACATTGCAGTAGAAACGGTTTGTTTGCTTATTTTTCTTAAGTTCAGGGTTCATATTTGATCTTCAGATGACAAGAAAATGCTAAAAAAAAAAAAAAACACACAAAAAGATTGCAAGAATCACATAATCATAGAATCATCCAGTCCAACCTATCACCCAGCCCTGTCTAGTCAACTAGACCACGGCACTAAGTGCTTCATCCAGTCTTTTTTTGAACACCTCCAGGGACGGCGACTCCACCACCTCCCTGGGCAGCCCATTCCAATAACAAATCACTCTCTCTGTGAAGCTATTGCTTTAGATTCACAAAATCATTTATATTCTCATTCCACCTATTTACGAGTCATGTATATTCCAATTTTAATTTGTGCATTAACTTCAGTCACATTTGACCTTTAAATCTCCAGGGTAATTATCATATTATTAAGAGCAAAGCTTTGCTGTGGGGGAAAAAAAAAAACAAACAAACAACAAAAAACCAAAACAATTCTTCTCTAAGAGCTTTCTTCAGTGAACACAAAGGCAACAGATGATTACGCATACTCCGACACAAAAGTAACCAATTATTTCAAGCCTTTCCCTGTTTGCCCTGGGACTGAAGCGTACATGGACTGGGAGAGATGACAGGAAGCAGTCATAGCCGAGCGTAGAGAGGCCACATTACGCCTCTACAACAGTAACACGTCGCGGTTTTGTGAAGGAACATGCGCGTCCGGCCCGGACCACAGTAGTGAGGACGAGGCCGAACTAGCAAATCCCACGCGAACAGAGGTACCGAGAACGAGAGACGGGCCCCAAGTCGCCCGCGGAGCTAACGCAGCACGCTGCGGGAGGATGGCCTTGCTAACGCTTCCAGCTCTGCCTGCGTGCGGCCGCTGCACCCGAGTTACCCTGGCCAAGGAGCGGGCAGCACCCGGAGGAACCGAGAGCACCGGCACCCTCAGCTGCCACATCAGCTCCTTTATACCGCCGCGGCTCTTAACTCCCCGCCGCCCCTCAGGCCACCACGAAGGGGAGGGGACTAGAGGGTCATACAGCGAGCGCCCGCCCTTACATTACCAGACGCCGCCGGCGGCACGGCTCGGGCAGCACCGGGTGGGCAGGAACTGCGTCACGCTAAGCACGGAAGCGGCTCGGGAGTTCGGCCGGTAGAGTAGAGATGATAGAGTAGTGAGAAGCCAGAGCTCTGCACCGGCGGGAAGGAGACGGGGTTCGGCGGAGAACCGGCGCGGCGACCCTGGCCCGCCTCCCCCCCGCCACCGCTGGGGGCGCTGGCGCACAGGCGCGTGGCGCCGCCAGGCACTGTCGGAGGTAAAGCCTGAGCTGGCGTCCTCTGCAGCCGCACTGGGACGGGCGGCCGGCCGGGAAAGGAGATCTATACCCCGCTCCGTATCGGTGGCGCGGAGGGGAGAAGCAGGGTGCCGCGCTGGTGACGTGCGGCTCCGGAGCTCCGCCCGCGGGCCGGCGTCGGGTATAGACGGGACTGCCTGCTCTCTTCCCGGCGGCCGGTGGGTATTTGCACGTCGCTCCCCAGAACACACCTCCCTGCAGTGCACCCGAAAGCTCAGGGCCCCCGGAACGGTTCCGCCCCGCGGCGTGCCAGGCCCCCCAGCTGGCCCTCCCTTGGGAAAAGCTGGTGCCGCGGCCGCCTGTGCTCTGGAGAAGCGGAAATCCAGCGCGGGCTTTGCGGGGAGCTGAAGGAGTGGCGGCGACCTGCCGGCGAGGAGGTGAGGGAGGCAGGCCCGGCTGCCCAGTGCGGGGGGAGGAGGAGAGGAGGGGAGCCGCTGGCAGCTTTCGACGGCGCTTTGTTACGAGAAGGGAGAACCCGGGGGGCCGCAGGGTGGAGTCGTGCCCGCCAACACCGCAGAGTGCGGTCCCCGCGGGCGCTGGGTGACAGCGTGACCGTTTGCCGTTCCTCTGCCGCGGCAGATGTCCCTGAATCCGCGCCTCAGCCGCAGCCTGCATGCCCGCCCTGGGTGGAGCGGTCTTCTTTGTCGAGCCGGGACCTGCTCTCCTTTCGCGTTCAAGCAGAAGAGGAGCTAGCGAGGAAATAAAAACAAGCTCGAGTTAATGTTTGAGAAGTTCGGGTGCAGGAGAGTCTGGTAGGATTCCTGTTTATGCCTATTTTTGATTAATATCAGACAATCATTAGAAATAACAACCTGCGTCCATTACCTTTCTTAGCATAAACTGCTTTGGATGTCCTCCATAAGTAGCGGGATGACCCGCTTAAAATATATTTGCGTGCATGTATATGTCAAACGTAATCTATTATTTATTCTTTAAAATTATGCTTATGTAAATATATATATCATTTGTCAGGAGAAATTTAGGCAAAGTACTGTGACTTTTCACTAACAGATTATTTTGTTAATTTGCTGGGTGATCCATGATAACTGTTACTTTATATTAAACGGAGGATGGGGCAAAGGTACCAAAAGAGGGTTTTAAAAAAATTGATTATGTGTAGCACAATTTTCATACAGATCTTATTCATATTTGTAATAGCTACCTAAAAACCTAGTGATTTCAAGTCTCAAGGTAGACAGTCAGGCCTGGAACACGGATGGAAGCTCTGTGAGGAAAACCTAACATTTGAGGAACAAGGACACTGTTTATATCTGGTTCTGTCATTCACATGAAATAAAAACCTGTTGTGACTAGTCTGGGTCATTGCATTTCCATGCCTTCCTTTCACCCTCAAACAGTGGATGAAAAGGACAGAGTTAGTGATTTTCAGTGCTGTTAATTACTGACTATGCTTAAAGCTTCGTCTGCAGTTTAAGATGGATAAATAATTTTTCTTTTTTTTTTTTCCCCAGTACTTTAATCTTTCTGGTAATAATTCTGTTGGCGTTGGTAAATGCATTCCATTTTCACATCCTAAGTGACCACAGTTTGCTAGCAAACTTGTTTTCTTTGAGTTTGGGTAGTGTAACCCTAATAGGGGTTAAGCCTTCCACCATAATTTTCTCTCTGCATTTTCTTAAGTCTAAATAAAAATATTTGAAGGAGTGAAAATGATCACACATGCCAACCTGAACTGAATATTTATTCTTCTAATGGATTTTTTTGCATCTGGTTGGAGTTTGAATGTAAGTTCAGATGTGTGCAAGCAAAATAACGCACATATACATATTTATGTGTAGTGTTTTGCTTGTGTAATTTTTTTTCAAGATATCTATGCCTTTAAAAGAAGAATGCCACAACATTTCAAAGTAAAAATGATTTGTTATTATAAAGCAATTACACTTCGTATGAGAGCACAAGTAATTAGGACAATGCTTTGGTTTAAGGCAAGCAGTGAACTGAGCCATGCCAGGAGAAGATATTTAAGAGAAATCACATCATTACTGAACATATCTTAGCGCCTGGACACCTGTAAGAGTGGGAGAAGCTTTCTGTTCATTGTTAGAATTTTCTGTGCAACTGTCCTCATGTGCCTACACATTCCCAAATCAATCTTGTTTATTGTAAGAGCAATACACAGAAAACTACTTCCATTTCAGCATTGATTCCTACATGCTGAATTATATTTTGGGCATATGTCCTGGAATGATCTTTTAGCCTTGAAATTGAAATTGTTTGAGCTTTTGAGAGCTCTTTCACATGTTACGCAGAGGAGCCAGTGGGCTGACAGAAGTTGGAAAAGAGTTGAATATAAATACATGGTGGTGTTTTGATGAAACTTCTCAGGATTCTAAGTTCTTTTGACATTTCAGAGTGTTTTCTGTTCCTCCGATTGAAAAGGGGCTTTAACATATTGAAGCAAGCATGTTAAGCAAATAAGAGCTAGAAAAGAATCCCCAAGAAATCTTTTCTTCTGCATTTAGTAAGTGCATTAAACTGCTTTCACCAGTTCTTGAGTTATTTTATGCATCCTAGGTCATAATCCTGGCTTTTTCATACAAAGGACAAAAGTACAGTGTGTGTGTGTGTGTGTAGGAAAAAAAAAAAGGTTAGGAATGTGTATGGGGGAAGGGAAGACTAATACATTATATTCTCAGAGAAGGACCTCCTTTTTCCCTCATAAATGTACAGTATTTGAACTTACAACTGGTGACCTCAGATGCTACCACAGTAAAAATACTAGTAATAAATGATAGAATGGTGTGAAAGTGATACTGAAGGCTTTACTGTGGCTCCATCCATGAAAGATGAGCTTTTTTTCCCAATACACAGGTCATTAATATATATGAAGTCATATTTGGAAACATTTTAAATATTTGCTGACATCAGTTGATCTCTGCCAGTCTCTAGCTAAGTTTTTAGTGCTTGGGGTATAGAAGTCCAAGTGTCATCGTTTAACTTTTTAAACTTAGTTCTTGAAAACCCATTGTTTGTCTGATCAAAGAGTTTTACTACAAACAAACATGTCATGACTCGGAGATTTTCAAAGCTACGAGTAAGATTTGCATGCATCAATGAAAGGCAGAATCGGACATTCCTGATCCTGAGAGTCTCTGATCATTTTTTTTCAGGGGCATAAGCTATTGGACCTTATGACTTGCTGGTGGGACTGCTTTTCATCTTCCTCAGTGAAATGGAGGCAAAGACACATTTAAGCATCAGTATCTAGTCCCAGGAATTTCATTTCAGCAGCTGCCCAGAGCAGCTGGATTGTTTGGAATGGTTCAATAAGTATGGTAAAGTGAAACCGATTGGTAGATAGAATCTCTTTCATTATAGGTTTCTTTATTTACGTATTTTGAGAGCTGTTTCATTGTACCAAAGTTGCCAGTACTCAGTATCTCTTTCATGATGTTTTGCCCTTTTTTTTTTTTTTTAAAGCAACTTCTGAAGTAGATGTTCTCTTCTGTCTATTATAGCTAGCTGCTACAAAGATTATAATGTGATAGTTTCAAGTTTGTGTACATTCATTTAGTTTGTTCTCTGGCTTTATAGGTGTTTTAAGAATTCCTGTTGCCAACACGTGGAGTGACCAAATTTTCACAGAGAGTAATAAATAACTTGGTTTAGTATGATGGAGGAAATACTGGATAAGGGAACTATTCCTTATGCTCAGCTAGCCATCACTTCTTCCACGTGTTTCTTTTTGCCAAATAAATGAGCTGTTCCGTGAGCAGTAGAACCAGTTTACTATGCATCTTTCCCTTTGTGTCCTAAATCCTATCTGCTGCAGAAAACTCCATCATTGCTACATCCTCATAACACCAGCTACTTGGGAAGAGACATCAGAACTGTGACTAGCCAGGACCCACTTAAGTGCCAGCTGTCCAGTCAGTACTCATCCAATGATTACCCAATTGAGCAGTACAAACTGGGTGTGTTGCCTTTTTCAGTAAGGGCTCAACTAACGTGCTGCTGTTGACAACACACAAATCACTTAGACTAGTACTTTTATGCACTTTGTTTCAGTTTTGCTATTCTAGGCTTTGTTCTGCTGTCTATTCTTTGACCACTCTTTATTTTGCCAGGGTTTGACATATTTTATGAGCTATTTCAGAAAGCTCCCGTTCATCTGTCAGAATTGGTTTCTCTTTTTTATATTAGTTTCTCCATTAACTTTTTTTGTAAATATAATATATACCCTCTCTAAAAGAGGTAAGAATAATTGTAAGTATTAAGACACTTGGAAAAAGGAATTGTAAGAAAGCAAGTGCTAGTGCAGATGCGTTAAGGAGAAGAATATTGAAAAGAGGAAGTCTGAGTGGAAACAATGGGCAAAATACTACTAAGTTTATTTGAGGAGGACCCTAGGCTGTTAGGAATATGACCCAATTATTATGTATGTTTAATCTCTGAGTTTTAGTGATTAGAAGAAATAGGAGCTAAGACAGCATTGCTCCCCCTTTTTCTACTTAATTCAGAAGTTTCTGTCCCAAAATTTAGAAGTAATTTGGGCTACACAGTGTAGTGGGAAGGAATGGGGAAAAGTGTGGACAGACAAAAGGAAAAATACATTTTGCAGCACAGTCATTTGTTAATAATTTAAAGATCACTAGTTTACTGATTTTTTTAATGGCTAAGATTTCCCTTGAATCATCAACCCTTTTCCTTTTGACTGCATAAGCCCTAGTCTTGAGAAGAGAGGCGGTTGCTAACATGCTGTAGTACAAGTGCAGTGGCCTTACTGAGTGAGGCCAAAACTCTTCACCCTGGTCTGTAGCTCCTGAGGGTGACCAGCAGTGCAAGCGTAAGGCAGAGTGCACACGTGCAGAGTCAGCAGTAAAGAGCAAAGGACAAGTACCTTCAGTTAGTTTTCATAATTAATTAATCTTCGTGCAACTTTTACCTCTTCTCAGTGTTGCAGTGCTGGTCAGGGTCCTGCTGCCTACTGAATGTCTGTCAAGTAGGGCTGAACACAGGGAGAAACGAACTGACATAACTTCTTACTGTCGTTTCTTCATATCAACATCTTCATTTCTTTTGTCTTAACTTCCAAATACTGTGGATAGAGGGGAGAAATTAGTTACACAGTCAGCCAGGGCAGAAGAGCGTCTTCTGTGTACCAAAGGAAATCCAAACCTGCTGCTGTCAAGGGCTGGATTTCAGGTCTTGTTCCACAGTTCAGGGCTTTGAAAGCTCAGCATGTGTAAAAAGGTGTCGTGAAGCAGAAAACAAGGTATTAAAAACAAGTCACAACCAAAACTGAATATGGAGTATTTTGTTTCAAGAAAAATTGTAACGAAGACAAGAAGCTTCTCCTGTAACTGTGTAGCCACTAAAGCAGCAATAAAATACGTCATGTAATTATACCATATCTTACCCAAATGTTTCATTATGCACCCTAGAACTACTCAGAAATTATTCCAGAAATTTGTGTTAGGATCAGAAGCTATGGTTACGAGTTATTTGCTGAAACACAGTTTCCTGATCCTGTAACCAGTTCTAATTTGTGTTTTGTTTTGTTTTTTTCCACTTTCAATATTGTTTTCATAGGATTTTGGGCTTCTTGGAGAATCTGTAGAAAATGCAAAACGAAATAATAAAGCCTGCTAAATACTTCTCAGAAGTGGAGAAGAGTGTGCTGCTTGCATTAGTTGAAAAGTACAAATACGTGCTTGAATGTAAAAAAAGCGACGCAAGAACTATTGCTCTGAAACAACGTACTTGGCAAGCACTAGCTCACGAATATAATTCACAGCCCAGCGTATCACTGAGAGACTTCAAACAGTTAAAGAAATGCTGGGAAAATATCAAGGCACGGACAAAAAAGATAATGGCACATGAAAGGCGGGAGAAGGTAAAAAGAAGTATTAGTCCACTTATAAATACTCACATCATAGGGAAAGAGAAGATTGCCAGCATAATGCCTGAGCAAATGTACTTTTTGCAGAGCCCACCAGAAGATTCTGAATATCAGCCTGATGCTTCTAGTCAAGGTATAAGTGTTTCTGTAATGATGCAAGTAGTACTGTTTTGTATGTGATTTTGCCAGTGATTCTCTTTCAGCAGTCTAAATCTCTCCACTTAGCTATGGCTGTTGGTTATAGAAAAGTAATTTCAGAGCTAAGATATTACAAGACCTTGTATTTCCCTAAGCCCCCAGGAGTTCAATGGAGGTTTTAACTCCTTTTTTTTTTTTTTTTTTTTTAAATCAGTTTTTGACATACCTGCTACTTTATGGCAAGAATCACAGTTGTTACTACCATACTGGCTTTTCAGAGAACAGTCCCAATGGTATTTTGATCCTTTATAAAGTATCGTTTTCCAGGGAAAAGGTTGTCTGATCATTAAAAAGAAAAATTCACTAGCAGCAAATTGATACACAATTGTCTGCTGCAAGAGTTCCCTGCAGGTGTTTCCTCCCTTGTTTTCAAGGACTAAAAAGAGTATGTAGAGTTGTAATTTCACACTGCAGTCTTTGAAAGTGGCCTTCTAAAAACATTCAGCACCCCATTCTTCCTTTTTTGGGAAGCCTGCTCAGAATAATCCAAAACTAGAAGGAAGAGCAGCTACAGTGCTTTCTTGCAAACTACTATGTCAGGTTCACACATAGAAGACTGTCGTAGCTCGAAGGACAATAGTAGCTATATTGTTGGATAACATTCTTGCAATGTCTTTAATAATTGTATTAAATAAGTCATCATGATTTGTAAAGGGATGTATTTAGAGACCCTTACATACAGTGGTAATTTTTATTCCATAAGTAGTTTCTTGTATTTCAGAAGAATTGGTAGAACCTACTCGAAGTTAGAATACTGCAATTATTTCCTGAAAATATACACTACTGTGTTTAGAATGAGTACAGTAGCAGTAAGAAAGAAATAAGTAATCATCCAAGTATGCTCTCAGTCTCTTGGTATTCATGTTGATACAGCTCTTCACTTGACACATCTTTCAAAAAAATCTTGGAAGTCTTAAGCAGCTGCAGACTCAGCAGCAAACTTAGGTGCCCTTTTCTAAGTGTCTGTGTTTGCTGTAGTATTCTGAGCTCCTGTTATAGCCATGGAGGTCTATCACGAGCCCACAGCGGTTCAGTTTAAGACTTCAGTATTCTGTAACAGAATTGTATTATATATGGTACTGAATTATAATGTTTGCATTGTGCACCAGTATCACAAATTCATGCTACTTGAGGGAGAAGATAATACTATAACACCTTTTCCTCTTCTGTTTTGCAGAGCCATTTGTTGTGTCAAATAGAGAACTCTGTGATGAAGAGAAAGAGCTTGTACATTTCCCAGTATGTGAAGGTACATCCCAACCCGAACCTTCATGTTCCGATGTGAGAATAGCAGCAGATAAGAACTACAGGAGTAAAGCATCTCAGGAAAGTGCTCTGAAAAAGATGCATGAGGAAGAACACCATCAGCAAATGTCAATTTTGCAACTGCAATTAATCCAAATGAATGAAGTTCATGTGGCAAAAATACAGCAAATAGAAAGAGAGTGTGAGATGGCCGAAGAAGAACACAGGATAAAAATGGAAGTGCTAAATAAAAAGAAAATGTATTGGGAGAGAAAACTGCAGACCATCACAAAGGAATGGCCTGTATCATCCTTTAACAGACCCTTTCCTAATTCACCTTAGAACATAAAAGGGCAGAAAGTCAGTCTGAGTGAGCACATTTATGAGTAACATGCACTGGAAAGAGGGTTTTTTAATGTGAATGTACAGTGACAGTAGAGGTGCCTGGCTGATAGTGAACACGCCTTGTTTTTTAATGTTTAGGGAAACAGTGGTAGAGTCCACCAAGGAGAAAACGGTATTTGTATGTAGTTCTGTTTTGTTTAACCCTCAAACATGTACAGGGTTCTAAAATATGAACATATCTTCCCCTTTCAGGATACCCTAACATACTTTTGAAATTTAAGGTAGTCCAGGTATTCTTACATTGGGTGTTCTTAAGAAAAGAGCTTTAAACATCAGTTTACAGTGTTTATTTTGATTTCTATCTCTTTGTATTACCGTTTCCCAAATGAAGGCAAGGGTTGGAGTTGCTCTCCCCTATTGAGACAAAACCAAATTGACAGATACTGGTTGGCTTGTTATACTGAGGCTTGAAAAAAGCTTGCCTCTAGTTAATATAGTTCATAATTAGTTCTTCGTAGACAAGTGAAAATGAAGGAAGTAGCAAAAGCACTGTAGTACCTGAGCCCTTTGCATATGAACAGTAATAGTTTGCAGTGGTCTGGCTGACTGACGGATTGGTTGTGGACTGGCCTTTCAGTTCTTTGAGCCTTGACCCTTAAGAGGGTGGAAAGAGGGTGACTTCTTCCTCTTAAAGCCATTGTGCTTGTCCTTTCTTTTCCAGGCCCATCTTTTATTTAAGCACAATACCAAAATAAAGAGGATCACCTGCTGCTGCCAGTGCCATGTGCTGTTCACCTGGAGTCATTCTGAGGGGAAGAGCTCTTCAATAATTCACAAAGCTCTTAAAATATAGTGAGCTAGCCAGTCCATCAACAAAGTCTCCTTTTTCCTTATGCAATACTTGATGGTGTAGCAGCTAGCTTGTGCATTTCAACCTCTCCCTAGCTAGAAGAAAAGATTAAGGCTTGCCCTCTTTTCCTTCATATACGGTGGGAAACAGTTCCAAGGAATTGTTCCTGTCTTGGAGCATTGTTCTTATAGATCTGTCCTGTATTATGGTGATGTGTTTCTTGCCTTTGCTGTCAGTGAGGGGTGATTGACATGATTTGTATGGAAGCATTCACATGAAGGTCCCTACAGAGTTTGGGGGTCCCAAACAGTAGATGTTAGGAAAGCACAAATAAAGATAATCTTTCCCCAAGAAATTGCTTAGTCTAAGGGTAAAGAAAACTTGAAATACAGAACTCTGCAAAGATTTATGAGAACTTCTGATGTGTGAAAAGCTGTTTTGTGGGAAGATGTACAACTGTTGTTTGAAGCAGTGAGAACAATTAACAAAAACATGAATTTTCATTGAAAAAAAAAATTAGTATCCCATTGTTAAATAAAGTATTTTCAGGCCAATATTTGTGAGGGCAAGTCCATGCAATGAACAACATGTTTGCAATAGAGTATGTGACAAAATGTATATCCTCCCTTAAATCTCTTTCTTGGGTGTTTTTTTTCTGCTGGAGTGAGTTTCTTTTAGTTTTGTTTGGTTTGGTTTTTGGTTGGTTGGTTGGTTTTGGATTTTTTGGTTTTTTTTAAAATGTGTTTCTTCAAGTACTTTCGCTGCTGGTGATTCATCTTTGAAAGTACTGCCGTTATCAACCACAGAGCTCACTGTGGTTAACGCTGTGGTACATGCGTTGCTCGTTTCAATGTGCTAACACTTGGAAGTGCAATGGGAGTCATTTATTACAACATATTTCATATGACAGAACAAAAAATTCACAGAGCTGCTACAAGGTCAAAAAAATAGGCCATGTATGAAATCTGAAGACAGGTAATTTTGACAGCAAATTCAGTTTCATAGAAATTGGCTGTATAAAGGAAACACAGGACTTGAAAGAAGGATATTATTATGGATTTTTTTTTTTTTCTGCTGAATGGAATCACTGTTGGAAGGTATAATAACAGTAGAGGCAAAATAAAGAAGTAAGCAGGAATGAAGACCTTTTTGTTCTGAGGTTGCAGTCTGTGGTCTGGAAGATGAGTCGGTTATTTGAGTGGTTATGACAATTGTTCAGGCACCATCCTGAAAAAAAAAATAGGAAAGACATTTGTCTTAACCAATGATAAGATTCCTTCCACACTGCTTCTCAGTGAAAGTAATTTGAGACTATGAAATTGAAACCATGAAGGTGTCTAAAGGTGATGAATGGAGACAATTTCAGCACTGTGAAGAGACCAAGAAGAGAGACAATCCAGATCAAGATAGCCCTGTGAGAAGGTATGAAATAGTCTAGGGAGAAGCTCATGAAATGTGAGATGTTAGTTTTGACTCCTAAAAGTTATACCATTGCTTGTGAAAGTTTGTTTTATTTTTATACTGGGAAAAAAATATTTTAAATGTGCATGTTTTCAGACTGTCCTAGGTGGGCAATGCCATGCCTTTTGGTGTAGGTTCTTATTTTGAGACCAGAAGTTCTTAGGTGGGACATCAGGCTCTTGATACAGCTTCTATTTGAAAAAAAAAAGGTCACAGGAGAAAAATTAGGAGGATCCAAGATGAATGTATGAAAGAAAGAATCATTACGTATGTAGAGGAAGACAGGGAACATCACACCTAACACAAATGATGCAAGATGCCTTTGTGATACAGCTAATAGATGGCTACTGGTGGCACAGGCTTTTGCTTTCCCATCTGTGGATGACTTTACTGTAAGGTTGGGAGACAGAAAAATGTAAAATATGAACAAGAGGCTTTGTCTTCTCCATCTAAAGGCTTTATAAAGTGATTGGTGTGCTAGAGTTTAATCCACTTGAGAAATGTCACTTTAACCATTTGTCTTGTTTTTTTTTGCAATTACTTTTTCTAGTAGAGTTTATCTTCTGTTTGACTTTTCTTATATGCAATGTAATCATCTCAGGCAGTATGTCTATTGCTTCATCTCCCTTTTTTCAAGCTTACATAATTCAAATACTTTCACATAATTGTGTTTTCTTGTTAACTATTTGGCCAAGCAATATAGACGTTTTCCCAAGCTTTTTCCATAGATAAAGTGGAAAAAGCAGTACTTTCAGAAGAAAATGCCTGTTGGCAAAAATGAACTGAAAAGATACACTGGGCAAAATGATCTCTGCTTAACTCTGTGAGAAAAAAATGCATACCTGACATGTAGTGGCCATTGTTCTCGGCCTCTGTGTTCTTAGGAAGAGAAACTAAACTTGTAGGCAAAGTGTGGCGAATTTCTTTATGCTTCACAAATGACACAAGCCTGAATCCAGTGCTGTCCCATTGGAGATCATCTATCTTGTTATCTGGTACAATATTTTTCATTTGTTGATTATGTTGGTTTTTTACCTCTTGTGTTTCTTCCCTATGCCTATGTTTCCTCCCTTTTTTTCCTTCTTCTTCTTCTTTTTAAACCAGTATGAGCAGGGGATTTGATCCAGGGCTGTTGTTTTCTTTCTCTTGCCCAGATTTCTTGCATCAGAATGTTTGACCATGAAATGGGTGCTCCCCAGTTGTCATCTTCCACAGAAAGCATGGTTAGTTAGCCTTTTATATGCCCATAGATTCTGGACTTTGTGCACAGGCTGGGAAATAGGGAATTTTGAAGAAAGGTTAGGACAGAGAAAGGGCTGTATAGAGTAAAGCACTTTCTCCATTGCAGCTCCATGTAGTTCTGGAAGGATGCTTTGTGACCAGAGCTAATGCAGGGTGCTAAAGCTGTGTGATACTGATTATTCCTAAACCCTCCGAATCTGCAGAGGTTAAGTTTGGGGTTTTCTGACAACAAAAGTTCCTTCTATCTAGATAGTGGAAGAGTCTCGGGGGAAGATTTTCATGGATATTTCCTCAAATTGAGGCTTTTACCTTGACAAAGAAAATCCATCCTACAATCTATTAACACTGCTTCCTTTGACCTCCAGGCTGGTCTATCATATGAGCAAGGGATCTCACTGCTTGCCACAAATCCTTTCTGTCATGCTCCTTCCTACACTGCAGAGATGCATTTAGAGCCAGAAACACAAGCCTCCTGGCCAGCCATTGCTCAGAGAAGCAGTCCTTAGAGAGCAGGTGCAGCTGTTGTGGCTGAGTTTGGCACTCGGGCCACAGGGCTGAAAAGGTTCCTCAGGGCTACCCTTTTCTGAGTTACACCTAGTGCAGCTGAGGACTTTGTTCTGAATTTTGTGTAGTGATCATTTATCTTTGTGTGTTTCCAATACCAAATTGTAGCAGTTGCCCAAGGATTTACATGATTGTGCAAGTGGTTTCTAACGATCTGTGGATTTTCTCTTACAGCTACAGTGGCTTTTACAGTGTGTCCTCTTCCTTCTTCTCCCCTTACATTAGGATGCTTCCAAATTTCATTCTGAATCTTTATGGTACAGTCTGTGTGATCCCACTTCCAGGCAGTATCATGTCTTCAGTTTTTTTTTTTCTCATGATAACGTGGAAACAATAAACTGCTACACTAATATATTGTTACTTTGGGATAGGGAATTACATATAAATTTTAACATAACATTTGTGTTTTTCCAGGCGGGTGAAGTTCCTCACAAGTAGTTCTGTGATTTCATATTTTGAGCTGCCTTTTCAAAGTTATTCTTAGAAGACTGATGCATCTTAGTTATTTTCACAATTACCTGGTTTTTTTTTCAATTATTTTTCTCTTCTCAAAGCAGCTGACTGTAAACTCACATATGAGCATTCTTCCTGAACTTTTTATCTAGTTAGACGTTAAAAAATGTTTCCATGCAAATTAAGTATTAATGTGTACTAAAAGTAATACATTTAGGCTAATAAATAAAGTAACAAGATAATAGGATAGTATTCAGCAACTGTTAATTTAAAATACATTACAGAGGGAAGCTCTTTACATTTGATAAAAAGGAGGCAATTTGTTACCAACTGGAAAAATAGGATAATAGTAATTTTTTACGGTGAAGGCAATCAGTGATCTCTATTTCCAGGATCACAGATTAACTTCTGTGCTTCTGATTTAAAAAGGGACCTTGCTTCTTACAAATATCTTAATATTTTTGTCAGGGAATTACATAAAACATCTTGGTTCTCTTACATGTAAGGAAAGTGAACGTGGAAATGGGGACAGATTTCTGGACCTAAAATGAGAGCAATAAAACAAATAGCAGTTGTGGCTCTGAACATATTGCTATTCTGGTGGTGAAAGGAATTAGGCATCCTTCAACATCACCCATCCTGTTAATAACGCTGAACAGACTAAAAACTTGCAAAGAAAATAAAAGGAGAAGGATGTGGATGGTGCTGATACAATTTTCATAGTCAGTCGTGAGTAAAGGACAGATCTTAGCTGCCCCAAGAAGTAACACATGTCATACATGTTGAACAGTTCCCTCCCGCACGGTCTTCTCTGATTGCTCTTTCCTTTTTTGACTCTGGACACCTCTCATACCATTCACAGGAACAAGTGCCTGACAATTATAAGAGTAACTGCATCAAGCAGAAATCCCACCAGAGTTAATAGACTTCCATCTTCACTAAATTGAAGTTGGACAATTTTCTGAGACCGTGTTCCCCAGGCACACATACTGCTCACTACAGGAACATGAAATTTGTCCTGCATGTCGTCTGCCAGAGAACATAGGCTGTACAGCAAGGAAAAGGAAAAAAGTTGTCCACCATGTAACTGTGGGCTATAAAACTGTTATATGCATAAGGAGGTGTGAAAGACTCTTAGTGCATAGTCAACCTCTGCAACAGTAAGAATCAAGAAGTATTTTCACCAAATACTCTAACCCACCCTAGTCTAGGTTTCCCAATCTGTCCAAAAAAGCTATGGGACAGAAACAAAAGGGGAGAAAAATAATAGGGGAAAAAAAACCTAACAGTTTAAATACCTAGAAATAATCTGTTGTGTTCCTGATGAAGAACTGGCTAGATAAAAAGTTACACTACTTACGTATATGTAGTGTAAAATATATATAGTTAACTCTCTAGGGTAACAGAAATAAAGCAAGATAGATTTTTAGATCATCCTTATTTAATTTATGTGGCAGGTTTTTTAAAATGCCGATTTTGACTCTGTTTGCATCTTGTTATTTTGGTACAGAAGCAAAAGACTTACATGCTTCAGCTTCTGACCAAATGTTAGAGCACCTTACTAACCAAATTTGTTGGCAAGAGAGTAGAAGTAGGTTTTCAGCAGAACTTGAGATTGATTGTATTCCACAAGTTTTCAGGTACTTCTTCGAATATATAAGATGCTGTTCTTGGACAGCCCTGAGCCTAAAACTGGCATGATAAACCAATTTAGAAGTAGTTTATTATTTATATGGCACTAACATACGTCACTAACAGGTGAAGCTGCTCAAGCTCTGTCCAGTATCTGCTCGTGTAGAAATCCCTTCCCTTTTCTTAGAGTTATGCCCTGAAATTATCTACTAAGCTACAAATGAACCAGATGAATCCCTTCTGTAAGTTTCTGCCATGCATTCTGTGTCACAGTATAATGGAGCAGTAAAAATTCCTGCTTCTCTTTAATTGTGGAGTTTTGAAATCTTGACTCACTGAAGCTTTGCTAAAGATTATTTTGTTCTGTTGGACACTCAAGTATTCCCACAGAACCATCCTTCAACCCAACAAGCCCTGTAGCTTTACAACTTTGGAATGCCAAGCCTGTAGACTGTACAAAGTCTGAACTGCCACACACAGGATAAATTGTTTATCTGAAAAAGATCTTGTAAATGCTTTCACACACTGAGACTCTGAAAAATACAAATAAGGGAGGTGATTGGATGGATTGGATATTTAAACCAAGGCAGAAACTTTGGCAGGCTGGATGTTATCAGTGTTGGCATAATAGAGAGGTTCAATCTGTGCTTAAGGAACAACGATATCCAATCCAAATATTGCCCTAACTCCAATATTTGTCTAAAATGAAGTGTAATGAGAAGTCCTTGCCAAATAAAGCCATGTTAGTTCCCAACATGCACTTGTTTTGCTTTCAATTACTGGCTTACACGAGGGCTCTCAGGCTAGACTGGTCTTTTATGTTACACTCGGTTGGTGGCTGATAGTGTTTGAAGACTTCCCATAGTGATTTCCTGCTATTCCTCTTGAATGCAATACTTCTACTTGGGTGCACTTGGCCATGTGGTGGCATCATTTGGGACTATGGCAAGGGGCTCCTATTCTCAGGTCATCTGGCACTGACTGCCTGCATCTTTTCCCACTACCAAATAGGCACTGCTGGATTAATTTATACAAAAAATTAGGAGCTTTGGGCAGCAGGAACAATTACCAGTACTAACTGTCACAGAGGCACCTTGTCACTCTGATAAGGTGGCATATTTAGAGATAAAATCAACAAACCATCACAATGGTACTTTGTATCACTCAATTACGACACTCCTTTCTGTGGCATACCTTCCTTTTACTCCTCTTGCAGACTGATAAATTAATTGCTTGCTTCCAGTTTATACTTCCACAGTTCTGCCGAAACCAGTACATATCTCTATGTTGCTGCGTGCTTGGTGGATAAGTATAAATCTTCATACTCATTCTGCTTCAAATGTCACAACTACTGGTGGTGTTTCTGTATATCTAGCACAAGTGCACTGTCAGAAAGCCAGGCTGAGAAAATCAGGCATGGGGAAACTTCAGCTTTAAACTTTAGCCTTTCTCTTACAGCATGGACATAAGCAGCTCAAGCTCAATGACATAGAAAACTTACACCCTGACATGAAACACAAATATGAACATAGTAACTGTAGTGGGTTGCTTAGATGATCTTTTAAAACACCTTTGGGTGCTAAGCAATTTATTTTAAAAACTGTTATGTACTAAAATCTTCCAAATCATGAGACAAAATTATGCCCTGACAGCGTTTAAGTACCAAGAGTATTAACACAGCTCCAGTCCAACATACAGTTTTCTGTTAGGATCTGGTTAACTGGTATGGTTAATATCACATAGGCATGATCTCACCTTTCTTCTTTGCAAAGTCTTTGCTACTTCTGGAAAAATTAGTTCACATTCCTAATTAGAAGAGTAAAGCCAACTATGTTAACCCATCCCCAGTGAGATATATTCAAAAATTCAACCGAATGAGCAACATATCAAATTTCATTCTACTTTTTTTTTCCGCAGCTATATGTGGGCTTTTGTGTTTAATTATACTTTCCAGCTGTTTGGCTTTTTTAACATTCTAAGGTTAAATAATAAGAAATCTGATCTTCAGCTTCTTGAGATGCAGATGTCCTGACATTTTAGATCATACCTTTCTTTTCATGCTTGTGTTTGTGAACAAGATGTACCTGCTGTTTTACGATCAGCTCAGCATCCAGCAGCACCAGTGCAGTTACAGGGCCTGTTTTTCAGAGGTGCTGACCCACTCTCTTCAGTCAGGACTTCTGGGCAAAATGGGCTTTAGAAGCCATAGACTGGATTTTCAACAGAGCATGCTGGTTCACTGAATCACAAGGATGTTAGGGGTCAAAAGGGACCTTTGGAGATCTTTGGGTCCAATCCTCCTGCCAGAGCAGGATACTATAATCTAGCACAGGTCACACAGGAAAGTGGTTACACTTTCTGATCCCATCAATTTCCAGGGAGCACAGGAGCCCCAGTTCCCCAGGGTGTCTTCTGGAATATCCAACCTATTCTACTACTAAGAGAAAAAAATACTCATTTTTGCTTATCAAAAGCAATCACATAATGGTTTTCTTCAATGTTTTTTTTCTTCCTGTGACTTTTGAGTGACTCCCAGTGCCGAGTAAGAATAATTTTCAAAAATGCATAATAATTCTCAAAAATGCATGTGGTTTAACAAATATTTTTACACCACTCAAAAAGTAAAAATGCTTTAAAGTGCAATTTGTTTTCAAATGTGTTATTGCCATTTCTGCTTGCACTACCCTCTTGTGATGGTACATCATGTTGGCTGTGTTTTGAGAAGTCTTGTCAGCTAGGTTTGTAGAAACCAAGGGATTAAAGTAACTTCCCTTTAATTTTGCAATGATCCAGGGTATCACCGTCCCTGGGGGTGTTCAGGAAAAGACTGGATGAGGCACTTAGTGCCATGGTCTAGTTGACTGGATAGGGCTGGGTGATAGGTTGGACTGGATGATCTTGGAGGTCTCTTCCAACCTGATTGGTTCTATTCTAAACTGGTTGTTCCACGAGGTTCTGTCTCCACCATTGTTTTTCCTTACTCTGTGGAATCTTCCTCTCTTCTGCATGCATGTTCCACCAGCAATGTTATTGCACCTGAATTCCTCTGGTCAAAGGTACTGCAAGAATAGTCTGAAAGTGGCAATCTTTCCATGTATGTCCAAGGGACTCAGTCCTGCAGTCTAAACGCAGAGGCATTGAAAATCAGACTTCTAAAATACTGCCAGTATAGAAGTATGAGAATCCCAAGGAGAACGTAGGCACTCCTCTGTCATTTTTGCATAAGTGGTCAAATAGGAAACCACTCTTTATTTACACTGTGTTGTATTTATTATGTGACATTAGATTCTGTTGTATTTTAGCAATATATAAAACTACATTGTGCTGTGTTTGTGTTTATAGTCAGTGAGCATCTTAAATGGAACTAGCACTTAAGTACTGGGCTATTTGTCATAAGATACTTGAAAATGTATACACTCCTTCTGATACTAAATATTTTAATGGAGTATTAGATGGTATCTCTTGTGGTCTTTGCCTTTTATTAACAACAGGTTCTGGGTTTTGCTTTTTAAACTGCACTAAAAACTGTACATTATTTAAGGTACTCTTTTTAACCAAATGGTAGCCACTAGGCTAATCTGATTTTCCTAGCATGGTGTCAGCTTCAGTCATCTCACCTGCCATAAAGAGTTGCTTTAGTATATTAGTGCCTCAAACACCACCAAAGCTATGGAAGTAGCTTCTGAATTGCACCTTTAAACAACTTCTTTTTTTTTATATGGTCACTGTTGTTTTTAATTGATAAATAATGCCCACATTATAGTTTAAGCCTCTTAGGAGTTTAGAGTATGTCCAGGTCCTTAGAAATGTGAGGAACTGGGTTTTCATCTTTATTGCATAGCTAATTTTCATAGCAAATTATTTGGGGTTTTTCTCTACAGAAACAGTGAGTTAAAGGAAATGGAAAGTAGGGCCCTAAAATGTATATTTCCTAACAACTGAGATGTGTGAAATGCAATGAAAAGTACCATTAGAAAAAGAAATTCAATAGTTGTCTAAGTGAGGGGAATATACTGTGTGTCTGCAACTCACAGCATATGTAATAAGGATGACTAACTGTACATTTTAGTGCCTTGTTTCTTGTAATATGTTTAATCATAGATTACTAAACATAAATAATTAAGAATTTCTGAGAAAACGTATCTAAATATTGTTAATAGAAACTGTATATTCACAGAAAAGTCAATAAATCATCAACTATTGTTACTCATTAATTGGGATTTTTAGTCTTCATTCTTTCAGAGCTGTTTTCAAACACTGTCACTTAATTTACACAGGACTGTGCTATTCCTGCGTTTTAAACTAAACACTCAACAGCATGGCACAGAGAAACTTTCTGAGCTGAATTTTGTCGACAAAGTTATATTTGTGAGACCTGTTGTATATATTCTCCACTTTGCATTTTGTTTGCTCCTCTAAAGGTCTGTTGAGTAGACCACGTTTGAATCTAAGTATTAGCACTTTGCTTCTGGACAGCCAATGTCACTGATGGGTAGTAAAAATAATGGGTTCCTATGAGGAGTATCTTAACAAAGCCTACCTAGAAATTGAGGAATATAAATCATGCTGTGACACATTCAAGAAAGTGTAAGTCAAATCCCATTGAAGAGCAGCACAATGAACAGGGTCATGCAAAAACCCACAAGGATGAGTATTTAGAGAAGTAAGCAGAAGTGAGGAAGAGTAGTAAGTGCATTAGTACAACATAAACTTCCTCCCTGCTTCTCTAGGATTTTCTCTGCAGACCAAATGTACATTGGTACAATTTTCCAGTGGTGTCTCATTGTTGACATGTAGTACTCTGTGGTGAGAATTACAATGTGCGGAAGAACTGAGATAAGAACTTAGAGGCTGTTGGATTCATGTACATTGCATGTATGCAATACATGCAACACTGTTCATGATCAGCTACAGCTCCATCTAATCCAGTACCCTGACTGCAAGAAGCCACTAACATCTGCCCAGCAAGAAGTAAAAATAAAAGCAAGGGTTCAATACCTTCATAGCATGAAGCAGATACTCCATGAGACCGTGGAATCTATGCCTATAATGAACTTTGATGGATTTTTCTCTTGTATAATTCTGTCCAAGATCTTTCTGAACCTATGTAAGCTATCAGTAACCATGTGTTCCACAGCTGAAGTATGTAGTATGAAGAAATACTTTCCTCTATTTGCTCTAAAGCCAATTCCTGCCATTTTAGCTTCCTGCTCTATTTCTCCACATAGTCTTGAATTAGTGTCATGGATGGAGCTGCATCTGCTGATGATATTCAATACCATGCTGTTCTCATACCAGCTTCAAAATGAAAATGCTGGCTGGAGCAAAGTATCATGGGGCTTGAAGTTCAGATTGTAACATGAGAAGTTTCCTATTCCAGTTGCTGCTTCTAGTTTCAAATTTTTGGACTGTTGGTCTTCTCTGCTGGGCTGGCTGTGGGTCAGAGGGCAGGGAGAGATCACTGGCCTCTACAGCTGCTTCTGCATTTTGCTGTGCTTTTTGTGCAAAAAGGATAAGGTAATTGTAAATTGTAACATCTCAGCGTACTCCTTATCTCAACCCAGAGGGGTTTTCTTGTGTGTCACTTTCCCTCCTATTTGTGTGGTGGGAAGGAGGTGTGTGAGAGCAGCCTGTGTTAACCCAGGACAGTTAGAAACTCACAGGTCTTAAGAGTAGTTTGAGTCAGATAAGGGTTAGAATAGCTTATTCTGTTGGTTTCTCTTACATCAACACAAAATCAGTTTTTCAATTGACACAGAAAGGTATCAGTGAATCTCTTCTGATACATTTGATCAGAAGACAATAAATACCTCATGAAACTCAAAAAAAAAAAAAAGAAAGGGCAGGGTAATTACCTATAAAAGTAGGGATCTAAACTTCAATGTTATACTTTTCTAAGACCCATTTTTCACTTAAAAATGAAGTTGATCTTTTCTTTGCTAACTCATTTGCAAAAGGAAAGTTCTACTGAGTTAAAAACCAATTTGTGCTAGTTGATTACTTTTGGCCAGTAGGATGCTCCCCAAATTGTTTCATCTTCCTGAAAACTTCCAGAATGTGACCACAGGACAGAGGAAGACAAGTTTGTGAGTCTGAAGGCTTCTGCCTATAACCTCTACCTTATCATTGGTGATTCCTGAAGTAGCCATATTGATGGCTGATTACACCATCACTCAAAACAGTTTTTTCCTTGTAATTGAATCTGCAAGATCCAGCATGCTATGCCATAATATGGATTTTCACACACACACACTTAATTTGGTGCTCTTTGAAAAAGGTAAAGCCATGAATTGAAGTATATGACAAATTATTGTAAACCTGACTGGCTCACCATATCCTTTCAGTTTCTACACCAGCTGGGTTGGAAAAGCATCTGCTTTCATGTTGTGGCTCGCTCACTCACTCCTTCCCCCACCTCCATGGGATGGGGAGTAAATAAAACCCACAAAAGGCTTGTGGGTTGAGACAAGGACATAGAGGGACCATTTATCAATTATTTATAGTCATGGGTAAAACAGATTCAGTGGAAAAAAATCAGATAATATTGTTAGCAATCGAATCAGTGTAGGATGATGAGAAATAAAACCAAATCTTAAAAGCATCTTCCCCCAGCCACTCCCTTGTTCTTGGGCTCAGTTTTACTCCCTGTTTCTCTACCCCCTCCCTTTCAGGGATGCAGGGAGATGAGGAATAGAGGTTGTGATCTGCTCATCACATATTGTATCTGCTGCTCCTTCCTTTTAAGAGGGAGAACTCACCCTCTTCCCTGGTCTAGCATGGGATCCTTCCAACGGGAGAAGACTCTACACAAACTTCTCCTATGTGGATTCTTTCCATGGGCTGCAGTTCTTCACAAACTACTCCAGAGTAGGTTCCTTCCATGGGGTGTAGTCCTTCAGCAAGAGACTGCTTCGGCATGGGCTTCCTACAGGGTCACAGCCTCTTTCAGGTGCAGTGACCTGCTCTAGCATGGAGTCCTCCCTGGACTGCAGGGGTATCTCTGCTCTGGTGCCTGGAGTACACTTTCCTCCTTCTTCACTGGCCTTGGTGTCTGTAGAGTTGTTTCTTTTAAATATTATCACTTCTCTCTCCAGATGCAGTTGCTGTTGCACAGTTTTTTTTCCATCTTGTTAAATATATTAAGGGATAGGGTTGGGCTGACCACCAGATGAGCATCAGATGCTCTCTTAACCTCTCTTACACCTCAGAAGGGGAAGAGAAAGGGAGTAAGGAAAAGACATTTATGGATTGGAAAAGAATGCTAAACTAGCATTAATGGAAACAGAAATAATAAAATGAAATACACATGAATATATTAAAAAATTAGTATGGAACCAAACCTCCCTGGTGACAACTACATCATTATCATCATTGTTGCAAGGGGCAAGTGTTGCATTTAGGGAAGGATAAATTTGGTAAGAGATTAATCCACTTGCATTCTAGCTGGTCCTCACAAACTAGCAGTGCTAGGGGTAGGTGGACTAATCTCTTAATAGATCTGCCAATTGTCAGTACTATAGATCCAACACCAGACACCCAAACAGCCTGCCTGCTGTAAGTCAGGCTACTTTCACAGTCACAGAACATTTTGGATTGGAAGGGACCTCAGAAGATCATCTACTCCAACCTCCCTGCCAGTGCAGGATCACCTGAAGTAGATCACACAGGAATGAGTCCAGGTGGGTTTTAAAAGTCTCCAGAGAAGGATTAATCAAGAGAAGCAATCAGGTTCACCAATACTGCAGTTTCTTTACATGCAGCACACAGAGATTCTTTAATATGGTTGGCAATAAACCACTGAACTAGAGAATTGCTCTATAGCTCCAAACTACAACTGCAATCACACACTCAATGTCCTGGGGAAGCACTCAGAGTAGCTGAGGTTGCAAATCTTGCCCGAAAGTCATCTCTAGAGGGGAGAGGAGGGGAGACATGAGCAGGGCAAACCTCTGAATTTGTCACAGCTGTTTGGTGTTGAACTCTCAATCACCTCTAAATGAGATATGAAATTGAGGCAATACAATACCTTGTTATCTACAGTTGTGCAGTGTATGTGAGTGGGATTGCAATCAAGTCATCATTCCTGGTGGTCAAACAGTTATTTCTTGCGGGAACTGAGGGAGTCAGCTAGAGTGCATCCCTGTGTACTCTTGATGCAAGACTGAGGTTAGAAACATAGTAAACTGGTGTTCTTGCCTTGTGTAACATTGGTACAGAAGCATAGCGAACTTAGAACAATACACTTTTGGACAATACACTGACAAAGTTAATATGGCAAAGATTACCAGATTCAGTTTTCACACACACACGCTTTCATTTGCAGCATGTTCGATTAGGTACAAGCCTTCTATAGCAGATAGATAAAAAGAAGTGACACTTCAAAAAGATGGCTTAATACAGGCCACTGCACCTATTGAAAGGTACCATCACAGTGACTTCAGCCAATGGGATCAAACATAACAGATCTGTGAAGCCAGCTAAACATGTAACTGTTACAATCATATAATTCTATTGCTTTTTGCTTTTTATGCCATAGAATCATTACCCTGTTTTCTCTTGTTTTTTAACCTTTGTTCAATGGGCCTATTAGAAATATATATATAAGGAAAGGTTGTTGATAAACTGAATAACTAAACTAAACTTTACCGTAACATGTATGTAACACATATAACAACAACAAACAAGGAATATATCAACAGGGAATATGAAACAACTTATTTGCAACAATTGACAGAATAATTGACTGGCAGCAAAAATCGCCATAGCAATGAATAGACAAACAACCAACAGTGAGAGAACAATCATTTTGGAGTGGATCTAGTTGACTGCCTCAACTCCCTTACACTGAACCATGCAATAAGGGACACAACTTCTCTCCCTAGAAGTAAAGTAAAGCCTTGATCCTTTGGAATCAACCATATAAGTAAGAACAAGCCTTTTAGCTTTAGTAATAACAACCTCACTGGTTGAGATGGAGAATGAGCAGGTGATCGAGACTCTCCTCTCTATCACGTGGCAAAGACCTGACAATCTAGAAGTTAACAACATTAGAGTACCACAACCAACCAAGGGAATTTTCCCACTTGTTTGGCTGTGGCACTATAGGGAGAAAAAGTTACCATCATTGGGCTTGCTGGAGACACAAGATCTGGAAAAGGGTCTGAGGTTTGGCTCTGGTTGGTACCAGTGGCTTCCATTTCCATCTCTATCTCAAGCAATATGTGTGTGCATAACACCTCGCAGTCTGGATTTTGGACTGCGCATACACAATCTCTCCCCACAGAAAATACTAGCAAGGGATCTGGGAGCTCACACATGTGCAACTCCAGCTTGCACAGGCACTATTACCCTCCAAGTCTCCACCATAATGGTGTGACATGTGCCAGAACTGAAAACCATCTTGTGTGACACCAGGCCCAGCAATCCATTAAAGCTTGATTTATTGAATAATTGGGTGTCAGGATGGAAAAAACAATTAATAAGAACTATAGTATTAACTAGCAGCCAATTTAAACCCCTAATTGTTATCAAAGAAACTGATTTTGTTCTTAGACATAGTCAGAACTGTGATAGAAGAGGTAACTGCACTGATAAAAACCACATGGACTCTCTGCTCAGCACTGGCTTTGTGGACTTTTGTCCCATTCAGATAAAAGACCCCAATGTTTCCCTGTCTCAGAGTCCAGGACTCTTGGTGGAACTATTTGGCAAAATTAACTTCTGACTCCACATTTGGTGCTTCAATAAGGACTTGCTCTGATTCAGCTCAGAAGTTAAAACAATCAAATGATTTAATTCTTCTAAAGCGACAGATATATAACATTTGGGATTGCTGGTGATAAATGCACTGCCTGCAAGATGATCTTAGGATTAATAAATTCTTGGTAACATCCAACAAAGTCATAGCTCTAATATAGTAGAAATGCTAGCAAAGATGGTCACAGGATTAATAAATCTTGGGTAACGCTTAACAGTTGGAGATGCAGACCTAAACAATAGTTCTAATCATAGTGCAGCAAAACTTCAGCCATCTATTGAAGGTGCAATTCTCACCAAGAAAGGTGTCCCTATCTCACGTGGAGGAAAAGGAGTACAACTCATCAACTGTCCTCATCTCTGTCATCTCTCCTGGTTTCAGCTGCTGCTGCAGCTGGTGGTGATGCTTGTGCTGGCACATGCTGCACCACCCCTCACTGACCCTGGTACCAGTGCCAGCAGAATGTATGTTCCCTGATGCTAAAGGTAGCACAGTGAAAAATCCCTCATGGGTTTTATACCACAGCCCAGGTTGTCTCTGCCTTCTAGGTGATGTCTAGCATGAGTTGGAAGGAATGATGTGTAACATAGTTATATATGTTTAGCATGTATTTGATTTTCCTCATTAGCTGTTAACTTTAATATTACAATTACAGTTAATAAGGCACAGGTCTTCATTTACGCACCCCAGCCCTCCAAAGCTGCTTTANGGGTTGCCCAGGGAGGTTGTGGATGCTTCCTCCCTGGAGGTGTTTAAGGTCAGGCTGGATGAGGCCTTGGGCGAGCTGCTCTAGTGGGAGGTGTCCCTGCCTGTGGCAGGGGGTTGGAGCTGGATGATCCTTGAGGTCCCTTCCAACCTAAACCATTCTATGATTCTATGATTCTATGATTTACGCACCCCAGCCCTCCAAAGCTACTTTAAAGTGGGTGTTTATGTTATTTGAGTCCTGCTTCATCAGTTTTAGACAAAACAGGGCCATCTTATCCTCATAAGACTCTCTCCTTCAGCTCTTTGGCAGGCCAGCCTTGCAGATCTTCGCTTAACACAAACACCTGCTGATTGTGAATGACTTTGGTCTTGAAGCATGGCAAATGAACTTGCCTTCCTATCCCACAGCCAGTCAGACCATTCACAACAACATTGATAAACTCTTTACTTCAGTCTACCATGATTTATGCAAAAATGTATTTGGTATGGCTGAGATATATTTGGTTTTGCAACTGCTGAGCAGTGCTTACACAGCACCAAAGCTGTGCTTTTCCAACATTCTACCCCCCACAACAGTAGGCTGAGAGATGGGCAAGATCTTGGGAGAGGATATGGCTGGGCCAGCTGACCCAAACTGACCAAATAGGTATGTCATACCATATGATGTCAGCTTAGCTATAAAAGCTAAGTGAAAGAAGGAAGTGTGGGAACATTTGTTAATGATTTTTTTCCACTATGCATAGTGAAGTCTTGCTTCCCAGGAAGCAGCCAGATATTGTCTGGGTAGCTAATGGGAAGTAGAGAATAATGTTTTTGTTTACTTGTGCTTCTGCACATGGCCTTTGCTTTTGCTTTTCATCCTGTTAGACCACTCCTATCTTGACTCTTGGCTCTCTTGTTCTATTTTCCCTCTCCCCTGTCCACCTAAGAAGGGAGTGATAAAGCAGCTTTGGTGAGCATCTCGGCCCCCAGCCAGGGGCAAACCACCACAAAAAGAAATTATTCAAATTAAATAACCTAAACCTGCTTAACTGACAGGCATAAAACCACTTGAAAAGCAGTTGTTAGTCAAAGCTTTCTCTAGAGACATTCCACAGGGACCGGTAGCAGGAATAATCTTGAGGGAAATGTGCAAGTCATCGCTCTCATTTACAGTTAGCACCAAGTGTGCCAGAAGAGTAGTGATGGGGTAAGGCAGAGATGCTATAGAGCCTGCCCTATTCTGTGAGATGGGCCAGTCGACAAAAGCACCTCGATGCAAACACAAAATTCTGTGTTTGGAGCTGACATGCAGAGGCCGAAAGGGAAAAGCAGATGACAGAGCAAGCAGAACTTCTGGATCACCAGGGCAGGCATCCGTAGAGAGTTAAGGAGAAATACAAAGGAGGGATGGTGGCAAGAGGTGGAAATGATTCCTCCCCATGTAGCCCAGGAGAATCCAACAACAGAATATTGTTGAATCTCCTGCCTATGCTTTATACTGCTGTTAAAAGTGAACAAGTGAAGGTGTTGATGTGAGTCATAAAGTAACAGGGAAGAGAGGATTTCTTATATCAGTGATCTTAATGGGAGAAATCTATTTGATTTATAAAATAGAATTTGGTAAAGTAGCAAGATCTGAGTGGAAATCCCTCTCAGGATTTAAAAAAAAATAAATTACTAAGGGATATTACAATAGAGGAAAAAAGTACTCAGCAGAGTAAGACCAAGGTTTAGAAGTGCAAACATTGCTGGGCAGTCAGTGCTTCTTCTTTAGACGCCATCCCACGGGGACTAGGTGTGTTTCGGGAGCTGGGGAGGGATAATTTACCTGTGAACTCGATTCATAGGCGGCGGGTGTCAGGGCGAAACGCAGGGCCCAGGAGTATCTTCAAGACGGCGGGACACGCCGAGCCGCCCCCCAGCCCCGGAGCCTCGGGCCCTGCTCGCTCTCTCCAGAGGGCGGCAGCCGCGGGCCATGGGCTGAGGACTGCAGGGGCAGCCTGGCGCCGGGTGGCTTCTAGTGCAGCAGCCACTTTCCCAAAGGAAAGCAGCGCCGGCCCAAGGAATAGGACCGTCCTTGGACACGCTGATCTCCCGGGAAGCGTCAGGCAGCGGCGCGTCCCAAGCGGGAAACCTACTCCGTGAGAGCGGCTTGTTGCGCCTTCCTCCCAGACCTGCTGTCGGGAACTGAGGCAGCCCCACAGAACACCTCCGGTGGCGTTCACCGAGCTCGCCTCGGCGAGTAGCTTCAAAGTTGGGTCAGCGTTGTGTCCCTTCCCCGAGCCGCAGATCTCCCTCGGGGGCTGGGAGGCTGCGCGGAGGTGGGAGGAAAACGGTCGTGCCGGTGACTTTCCATGATGGTCTGCTGCTTAGGCCAGTGCTGCCTTGGTGTAACGGGTTGGACTTGATGATCTGTGAGGTCTCTTCCAACCCTGATGATACTATGATACTATGATAATGGATGGTGCTGGTTTACAGTTTATTTCCTCACCGGTGTTGGAAGCCAAGCCACGATCTTTATTTCGTTTTGGCTTAAGCCAGCGGGGAACCGGCTCATACTGAAATAAAATCGATCACTTTCCTAGGGAAATCAGCATTACAAACAATTTGTATAGTTCGTTATACTTTGCTTAAAAGCTGAGTGAGGGAAGATGTCTAAATCCTCTGACTACTTCCCCCCCTCCCAATTCTAGACTTTAGTGGAATTAACATAAAGCTAGAACCAGGGGAAGCACATTACAGGTAAAATCCTCTTATTTTTCAGCCAGTGGAAGTTTTCCCACTGATACTGAGCTCCAGGAAATCCATGACAAGGGTCAGGACAGGATTCAAACCCGCAGATTTTGGCAGCCTCCTCTTTGTTTATTCCACCACAAAGAGAAATTCCCCAAATCCCCATCTCATTCCAGCATGTTCCTTGCATTACCCGGTCAGGGAAATTCTTGAAGGTTTTCAAGGTATTTGTTTTCTCAGGTTACATCTACTCTAGGAGAAAGGATGTATTTCAGTGATAGCAGTTGCTGTCATATAAAAGGTAGTGAAAGCTGTGAGCACATCCTAATTCTAAGTGCGCCTTCCTTAAAAAACTCTGCTGCTTCTGTACAGGATTTTCCTCAGCAAGCCAGCATAAATGAGAAGTGCCAGGTACTAACTATCATGGTTTAAAATCACACCATTTTGCCAATCCGGGCAAAGCCTCAGGGAAATTCTCCCAGATTTTGTTTATCCGCGCAGCGCATAAATCTTTTAACCACTCCATTTGCCTGAGGCCACACGGGGGTTATACACTGCACATAAGCATGGGGAACATGCCGTAGCCTTAGGCAATCCGAATTGTTGGAAAAATTGTATGTAAACAGTTATAAACAAGTTTTCAAGATCTCTATTAAATAAGCAATAAACTAATCCTTGTCATAGACAGATAGGCACCCATGTCTCAGCTGTTTAAGAACAAATTGCGTAAGACATAGTGCCTGAAATACCTCAGTCTAAAAGCACCATCATTGTGTTCATGCGAAAATGAAAACAAAGACAACCAAAGACTGGAGGGGGACTGATCAGCCCAGATAACACTCAAGTATACACAAAATAACTGAAGTTCCCAGTTCTTGGTAGCATTCACATTTGTCTCCGGTTTTCGAAGAAAGCATACCTGTACCTTGTCATGTCCATGCCAATTCAGCTTCTAGGTGCTCTTGCTACAAATCTCCTAAATGGCACCATCTTAAATACTGTACAGAGACCCAGGAGATTAAATTATACTCTCAGATCTTAGCTGTGAGTAACTTTTTCCCACTCCCAAGCTAAGAGCTAAACAAAAGGACTCCAGACGTACACATTTTCTGACTCAAGGAGAGTGGCCGGGGAAAAGAAGAAAATACAACAACATATAAACTTGGAAAACCTGCTTAACTAATAGCAGAAATGATCATCTACTGCTGGCTGACCCAGTCCTGACTCTAAGCATTACACAGTTGGTAAAACAGCCATGCTGCCCCAGCTAGGAGCTGTACTCTGCTTCCAGTTTCTAATTCTGTCTTCCATGTGTCCTGGTGCACTGGTGATTACTATCTAGTCTCAGTGTTCCTGCTCCAGAGGAGCAGCCACCACTGCTTCAAACCACCAGCTGCCTTCAAGTCAGCACTGTACTGCCTGCCTAGCCATTGCAGTCCTAGCAACCTACTTTCCCATCTGCCTCCTAAGCCTCTATGACTCTGGGATATTACACATTCAAGGGTACCACAAATATATTTTCTTAGGACATAAATGAATGGTGAAGAGGATCTGCATCTAGTCCCTATAAGCAAAAGAACAATGTAATTTTTTTTCCCCTCTCCAATTCTGCATATTTTCCAAGGCTTCTTCATCTCGAGCATCGAGGTCCCACAGTCACACTTAGAATCATAGAATGGTTTAGGTTGGAAAGGACCTCAAAGATCATCTATTTCTAACCCCCTGTCATAGGCAGGGACACCTCCCACTAGAATAGATTGCTCAAGGCCTCATCTAGCCTAGCCTTGAACACCTCCAGGGAGGGAGCATCCACAACCTGCCTGGGCAACCTGTTCCAACATTCACCACCCTCACTGTAAAGAACTTCCTAACATCCAGTTTAAATCTCCCCTCTGCCAATTTATGCCCATTACTTCGTGTCCTGTCATTGAAAAACCTTGTAAATAGTCCCTCCCCAGTCTTTCTGTAGGCCCCCTTCAGATACTGGAAGGCAGTGGCCAAGGTCTCCTCAAAGCCTTCTGTTTTCCAAGCTGGAGAGCCCTAACTCTTGTAGCCTGTCCTCATAGCAGAGGTGCTTCAGCCCTCTGAGCATCTTCACGGCCCTCTTCTGGACTTGCTCCAACAGTTCAATATCCTTCTTGTGTCAGCAGCTCCAGAATTGTACACAGTACCTGTCCCTTTTCACTAATTACTGATTTGGTTGAGTGTTAATTGGCCGAGGCAGGAATTCTAAAAATACAATTATTTTTTTATTTTTCTGAAAACCCCACTCCCAAACTATACACAAAACTAGTTAAGATTTATTTACAGGCTCTAATTCAGTTGGGAAATCTTCACAGGGATGCTTATGGGCAAGTTTAGTGATTTAGAAAAGTCAGAAAATGGAAAGGCTAAGCTACAACACATCTTTACCCCACTTACAAATCAGGCTGAGCAGAGAATCAAAGAGAAACAGCTTTTACTCATGGAGCTGAGTGAGGAATTTAGTGATGATCCCTTGCTGATTTTTTCTGTCGGCAGCCTCTGAAACTGCAAGTTATATCCACGGTGTGGATCCGTGTGGCATTGAGTCCAAGTGTCTCAGACTCTTCTTCTGCCAGGCAAAGATTCATGGAGCGGCACTGCCTCAGCAGCACAGGCAAACGCCAAACTGCTGTCTTCTTCTCCAGCTTGGGGTGGCGAGCAAGAAGTCAGGACATGGTGTGGTCTGAGAGAAGCCAGGTCCAGGTGCTGCTGGCAGCTCTCTCCAAAGGACTTGCTGAGCTTGCAGACTTGTGGGCAAGTGGCACAAACTGTGCAAGAGTGGGACTGCACAGGATGGTGCAAAAATGGGAGCCATGTAAAAGTGGGGACCCTCCAAATGTGGGAACACTGTAAAGCAGGAACTCTGTAAAGGCTCACTCTATTTATGATTCTTCCTAGACAATGTGTCCAATTGCCATATATACCAAGCACAAAGTATCCAGCTAATCACCAGAGGATTCTAGCGTGGGCATGAGTCAGTATACGTGTGGAAAGGTGCCTTTTGCTGTTCCCCCTTCAAGCCCACAAGGGATGGGGTGAAGCAGTTTTTCACACCTTCTTCCCCCATTCATACCTCCAGAGGTGGGGGAAGAGGGAGTTTGGAATGCCCCACATCAATTACAAATATAGCTTCACTGTAAACCAAAATCTGCAAAGAGACATGAGCTGAGATGCACCCTGTCAGATAGCCGCATGGCCTATCAGCTGGAAGGAGGACACCTGAGAGGAGCTCATCCCTACCTTGCGGGTGGCTGCCACAAGTGAACTCCTTCTGTGATCTCTAGCCACTGTAATCTACTTAGAAATGGCACGGCAAAACCCTCAGAGGACAGAAGCTAAACAAAGAAATATTTTTTTTTGCATTTGCCAAGTGCCAGGCCCTCTGCCTGTGTCACAACAACAGACTTGGGAATGTATGTTTGGAAAGCTGTGACTTGGACAGGGACCTGGGGGTCCTAGTTGACAGTCGATTAAATATGACTCAGCAGTGTGCCCAGGTGGCCAAGAAAACCAATGGCATCCTGGCTTGTATTAAAACACACCCTGGCCAGCAGGAACAGGGAGGCGATCATCCCCCTGTACTCAGCACTGGTGAGGCCACACCTCGAGCATTGTGTTCAGTTCTGAGCTCCTCACTACAGGAAGGGCATTGAGGTTCTGGAGCAGGGCAGGAGGAGAGGAGGGCAGTGAGGCTAATGAAGGACCTGAAGTACATGACCTATGAGGACTGTCTGAGGGAGCTGGGGTTGTTCAGTCTGGAGAATAGGACTTCGTTGCTCTCTACAACTACTTGAAGGGAGGTTGGAGTAAGGAGGGGGCAGCCTCTTCTCCTTGGTGTCAAGCAACAGGACTAGAAGAAGTGGCTTCAAGCTACTCCACCAGAGGTTCAGGCTAGATCCTAGGAAATACTTCTCTATAAAGAGGGTTTTCAAGCACTGATGTGATCTGCCCAGGCAGTGGTGGAGTCACCATCCCTGGAGGTGTTTAAGCAGTGTGTGGACCTGGCACCTAGGGACATGTTTTAGTATCGATCCTTCACTTAATACTGGGTTGAAGACTGGACTAGATGATCTTTGAGATCTCTTCCAACTGGATGTTTTCTGTGCTTCTGTGATTTGTAATGTACAAACATGCCAATAAACTTTCAAATAATGACTGGGACTATTCAAAGAGTAAAGAGTAAGCTGTGCATTGCATAGCAGAGTGAAATAAATGAATAATAAGCTGTTCCTCCCTTCCAGTCACTTTGGGGAAAGTCAGAAGACTGCAGTGGGCAGTAAAGAGGAACCTGTGGACTACTGCTGTGTGGGCACTTGCACAAACTACAATGAAGTCAAATTTACAGATATTATCAGTGTCCTTCACTCTAAGAGAAGAATCATCTATGATAACTTTTCTGGTTTCAACTCCCCCTCCTCCTCCAATTTTTGTTTTAATAAAAAGTATTTGTGCCGAGACTGGAAAAGTACGACAGATCCCTATCGCAAGTTCCCGAAGAGTTACTTGATATTTATTGTATTACTGAAGAAACAGAATGTAAACAAGTAACTAAAGACCACTGCCTGTCTGGGTAAGTCTGGAGCACTCCTGCTAGACAGTGTAGTTACTGATTTCCATCGGTTTTGCACTACTTTTGTCAGCAAAATAACCAAGCTGTTTCTGAGCTGTGTAATCTGATGAACATCCCTAAACTGTAGTCTGCCTGGGCTCGTTATATTTGACACAGTCCCAGTGCTTTCTGTGCATCTTATGCTGATACCTGGTGCTCTGAAATCCAGGAAGGCACATTATAGAATAGAATCAACCGTGTTGGAAGAGATCTCCAAGATCATCCAGTCCACCCTATCACCCAGCCCTATCCAGTCAACTAGACCATAGCACTAATTGCCTCATCCAGTCTTTTCTTGAACACCTCCAGGGATGGTGACTTATTATCACACTGTTCAACCAGGCAGGCAGCATGCAGCACCTCCTGGACTTGAAGTGCTTTGGGGTTACTGTGGTAGCAGGGTAAGGGAACTATGGGCAACGCAGCAATCAGATGATGAGATAAGGAAGGTAAGAGATGAGGAGAGAGCCTGTGCCATGCCAACTTTTGACTTGCAGCATTTATAATCTTCAGAAAAATGTTTCACTACTGAAACACAGTAGTGAGTGTATGTGGTGCAGATGCCCAGCAGCAGTCAGGCCTGTTCAGCAGGAACCCATTATCTCTGCATCAGTGCCAGCCTCACTGGACCCATGCTGACTCCAAAAGAACTCCTTATGTATCTATCTCCTGCTCTCAGATTCCTCACTGACCAGAAAGCTTGCCTGCAAATGTGCAGGCCCTCATAGGGGACAGGGCCAGCAAGTCGAGGGAAGTGATTCTGCCACCCTATTCTGCTCTGGTGAGACCTCTTCTGGAGTACTGTGTCCAGTTATGAAAGGACAAAGGAAGGACATTGCCCCCCTGGAGCTGATCCAGAGGAGGACCATGAAGATGATCAGAGGGATGAAGACAGTCTGAGAGATGGAGTCATTCAGCCTGGAGAAGAGAAGACTCTGGGGAGATCTTACAGTAGCATTTCAACATCTGAACAGGGCTTACAGGAAGGATGGGGAGGGACTGTTTACCAGGGCATGTAGTGATAGGATGAGAGACAGAGTAGATTTAGGTTGGACATTGGGAGGAAGTTCTTTACAATAAAGGTAGTGAAATACTGGAACAGGGTGACTAGAGAGGTTGTGGAGGCCCCATCACTGGAGACATTCAAGGCTAAACTTGATGGGGACCTGAGCAACCTGATCTAGTTAAAAATGGCCCTGCTCACTGCAGGGGGGTTGGACAAGATGTCCTTCGAGGGTGCCTTCCAACCCAGTGCATTCTATGATTCTGTAGGTACCGACGGGTGGTTTAGGTCTGACAACATGCCCAAGCTGACAAACTTTCCTGAGACTCACCATTGTGGGAAACATTGACCATGCAAACAGTCAGAGGTCCTGCAGGGTCTGTGAGTCTGAGCTCTACGCATTGTTAAAGCACTAATGCTAATGATAGATTAACTCTATCCTAGAAATGTTACCACCACAATCGCTAGAGACAGGTTCCAAACCAGCTCTGCTCTGCCTTGCTTCTGTTGTCATACATCAGTATTCTTACCCAAAGAACGTACCAACTGACTAAGCTTGAAGCATGAGGGCACTTCCCATTCCACCAGGAAAACAGGTTAGGATATTCAAACTCTTCATAAACAATATACCTCACAGGATTGTCCCAGTTCTCCTCTCTTCCACCAGATATCACTGTAGCTTCACAGCTCTGCTAGCATACAGTTCTGAAATGACTGTCCAAACTTTCTTCTTTGACCCCATTTTTGCAGAAGATATTTGTCCCAGAGGCCTGATAGCAATTTCTGAACATGGGAGATTTGTCACATGCACATAGGTATTAAATCTACAGCTGTAGCTGAAGAACTCCTCCTCTGTGCAGGGAACTTGGGGTGATTCGTGGAGGAAGGATTCTGAAGGATTCATTTCTGGAATACTGCCAGGCTCCACTCTCATTTCCACTCCTTTTGCTACATCAGCAGAGCTGTTGCAAAGAAAATCACTGGGGATATTTGACTTTTTGACCACTGTACACAGAATGACTGTTACACTGTTGGAAATACCTATGTTTTCATGATACATTCTTTGCTTTTAGGTTTATGGAGTGTGTCAACAGTGCAACTAATAAACAAGAGACAGACATCAGGCATCAGATGAAATGAAGGCACTCAGCAATGAGAATGATGTGTATCATACTGAATACCACAAAAACCACAGGAGAAATGTACTAAGGGAAAGATTGATGCATGTGTCACAGGAATACCCTGTGTATCCCTGTCTTCTTCTCTTCATTTCTTCTGACTACCAAGAAAGCCAGGCTTCATGACTTTGAACTAGGACAGGCTGACTCATCAAAGAATTGGTTTGCCCCTTTTCATACATTATAGTTCTGTGTGACTGAGGAAGAGCCAGACAACATGGGAAGAAAAGGGGTAGAGATTCTGTATGTTTGAAAGGAAGTTAGTACCTACTTGTTCCTTAGGAAAACAATGGGATACCAAGCTGTACTTCACTGAAATAAAAAGATGCTTTTAAACTATGATTCTGCAAATAATTTATTGTAATGACAGAAACTTTTGACTTATACAGACAGAGGATTCTAAATCTTCAAAAAATTCTATTGTGCCTTTTTTTCATAGACTCATGGATCACAATGGATCACAGAAAGTCTGAGGTGGGAAGATGGACTCTAAGGCTATCTGGAACAACTTTCCTGTTTATGCAGGGTCATCTCAACCTGGTTGCCCAGAACCATGTCCAGATGCCTTCTGAACATCTCCAAGGATGGAGACACTACAACCTTCCTGGGCAGCCTGTACACGTGCTCAGTCAACCTCACAGTGAAGAAGTGTTTTCTGATGTTCAGAGGGAACTTCCTGTGTTTCAGGCTGTGCCCTTGTCTCTTGTCCTATCAGTGAGAACCACTGAAAAGAGCTTGGCTTTTCTTTCCACCCTCCCTTCAGGTATTTATATACATTGATGTAATGGTAATGCAAGGATTTTATTGCCAAGATTAATTTATTAATTTTGATGTCCAGGAATTTTGTCACAATACTTAATTATTTAATAATAGGTTATTTGCACAGTCATGAAAAAGCACAGACAAAAAAAAAGATGCAATCTAGAACACTTAAAAAATAACTAGCAAAAATGCAAACATTAAATTTAATTGAATTGGAAAAGAGGTTCTTGCAGCAGATTGTACCACTTGCCCACTAGAGGGATTCAAGAAGCTTCTTTCTGCTTAAGGCAAAAGGCACTTGGATTCAGAGAGAGGCTTTAAGTATTTACTCACAAAATACTATCTTTGGATTCCTGGGGCTAAGTTTTAGTTTCACACAGTACCCAAACACTTGAGGGGAGTTCTGTCAGTGTCTTGTTAGCCACTGAGGCTTCTGGATCTTCCCAGGCTCTAACAGGGTACTGGGAGAGAGGCAGATGATCTCTGACCTGATCCTGATTCCTCTTGGATGAATCTGTGTCCTTTCCAGGGCTCCCAGTCTCAGCAGAAGACTTACAGATGTGCATACTTGGCATGATGTCTTGCAGATGCCCAAATAGGCACAATATCGCACTGGCTAAGTTAGCCTATTGTGTGAAAGCACTTAATGCTTATTCCTGGTAAATTAAAGTAATTCCAGGTATGCAAGCCCAAAGTATCAGGGCTTGTTATTATGCAGCAAAGCTGACTTGGAATTTAGTAGAATTAATGCTGCAAAGTAAATAAGGCAAAAGCATGGCAGAGCATGGCAGGATATGACAGCACAAAGCATGAATGCAATGGCAGAGAGCACTGAGGCAGCGCAAGCTGTGTTTGCCTGCTCATCTCTTTTTATCAGTTCAGCCCAAGACTAATGGCTCTTTGGCCACAGATTAGCCAATCAGAATGGCAATTTTCCAAACTTGACCATATTAGATGAGCTAGGGCAAAACACAAACAAGTGTATAAACATGTGAGGGTATGCTGTTGACAACTTGGAAGAGATATGATGGCATTAAGCCTTTGTCTTCCTTTCCCACGGTTGCTTCCCCCATCAGCAGGAGAGAGGGGGAATGGAGGAACATGTCCGAGTAAACTAGGACATGTTTAGGCCTATTTTGGCCTTCCACAACAATTGATTAGCTTCCCCTTTTTTGTATATGTCCTCATTCTCTTGCCATGTAAGATACTCTGTATTATCTAAATATAATCAAAGAAATGCCAAATTGAAAAGCTACAGAAGTTAACTTCAGCAGTAACACATAGCATGTATAAATAGACATTAGATACAATGAAAATCAATGAACAGTGTGATGCCAATTATGATCCATTTGTGCTCTAAAAGTATTTGCCATGAACTAAAATGCTATACCAGAAAAGAATAAAGAACTGATTCAGAAAATGAACACAACAGTGAAACTTGTAAGCTACTCTAAGTCAGCATATTAAGGTATTAATGCATCACAGAATGGAATCGATGAATCAAGTGCCACTTGGTGAGTTGCATTTGGAAACAGATGTTAAAATTGTTTGAGGTTTCGTTTCTGCACTCTTTCACCTTCTTAAAGCAGATGGAAGTTTTGCCCTTCTAGAGGTATGATAAAAGAAATTGGGAATTTCATTGCTGCTGATAACTGTTACTGACTGTTTTAGCAGTCTAAAAACGTGGCTTACATTTGAGCTGTCCAAACAAACTGTTAAAAATAGAATCTTTGGTGCATAGAAGATTTGATGGCAAGTGGCTTGTGGTGAATGCCTCGTTCATCCTGCATACCAGGAAAACCTCTCTGCCCTCAAGAGAGCAGTAGAGATGAGGAGCAACAAAGCTGTGTCTCACACCCTCTTCTTTGGCTATTAGGACAGTGAAGGATGACTTTTGGAATGATACCAGTTACATTCTTCCCATACTGTCTGTCATGGTAGTACTAGTGGATAAGAGGCATATGAAGAGAGCACTCAAAGCCCCAGTGATGACTCAGAAATGACAGTGTTGCAGTTGTCATGCAAGAGGGATTGCTTGAGATGATTCTTCCTTTTTTTTTTTTTTTTTTTTTTTTTTTGGTCTCACTGAGGTGGGAGAAGATCTATGCTCAGACTGAGCATAGGTCAGTCTTTTCCTAGGCAAAAATAGGAGCCATCTTTGACTCCAAAACGGCCTTACTCCAAAATGACTGCAAGAAAGAAATTGGCTACCAGAAAGAGAAAGAACACTTAGCTAGGCAAGACTTCAGTTTCTATCTGACACAAGCATTTGCAAAGAGGTTGGGAAAGCAGCAGATGCTGTAGAGGAAAAGCACCAAAACACCAGAAGAAGCCAGAGGTCAGCTGAGAAGCAAGACACACTTAGAGATGCTGGTAGAAGTCTGCGGGTTTCAAAAACCAATTAATGTGTCTCTGCAACCTGCCCAGAGACATATCTTATGATGTAGCTACATTTTGAAAATGGAATAAGAAAATAGTAGAAGCCTTACAGCTCCATCTTTTGCAATGCACAGTGACCAGTGACTCTCCTGCTTTCTGTCTCCCAAACATCATTAGGTAAGACTACTGGTGGCAGTAGTGAGAAGTGCCTGTTCCAGCCACAGTTCTTTCTCTGTACAGGGAAATTAAGTCTTGGAAGTGGAAAGCTTCCAAATTGCTGCAGAACACTAGCAGAAATCACCATTGCTTCATTTTTCTTCTTGCTGAAACTTGTCATCCATAAAGCTATGGGGAGTGCTATTGCACAAGGCTGGCACTGCCAAAGCAAGAAAATTTCCTGACCATAACAGCTGCCACTGACACAATCTGCAGAGCTCTTTACTGAAATATGGCTCAGGATATTCTAGTGCAGCTCTCCTACCTGAGACAGCTTTGCCAGGGTGTTTTAATTAATCTTGTCACTCTTTGCTGTATTAGCCTGTAATATAGTGAATGAATGGGGGTTAACACAAAGCAATGAGAAGATTGGAGCTGTCTTAATTCAAGAGGATGCTCTATCTTATTCTGAAGAGTCTTTTTTATGAGAAAAAATAATGGTTAGGTTATTCTGAAAAGTTCCTATAATCTTTGATAGGAGCTAAATGATGTACAGAGTTGAGTTCTGGTTTGGGACAAGTATAGTTTGCCTTCTTTCTGATTTGACTGTAGTAGAAATGGATGTTTTTGACATCTGCAAAGTATCCACTGGATAACTTTGTAACCCTTTATTAATGGCAGATCTGAGCAATTAATTTCTGTAGAGATTAGATTTTTTCAATCTTCACGTTCCCCAGCCCATATTCCCTCCAGAGAAACATAATTATTGCTTTGTTGCTCCTGCTTTATTTGCCTTTCCTCTGAGATGTGCTGGACAAACATAATCAAGCCTCTCTTGCCACATGAGAGTGCTGGTTCCAAACAAGAGGCTTGTGTTTTAAACACAGTACTTCAAGTAAAAAAGTGAACCAAACTGAACCCAGGTGAGCCCAAGTAGGACAAGAGTGGTCAGAGTTTTAGAAAAGATGGTGCTTGGCAAAAGACAGAAAGAGACTGGCTTTGTTTGTTTGCTTGGGGTGTTTTTTTGTCTGTTTGTTCCCCCCTCTTTTCTCTAAGAAATGTATTAAATCCTACATGTTAGAATGGAATGGTGATTGCTTATTACCAGCCTCTGCTGGGAAAAGGACAACAATAAATGGACTTGCATTGAAAACTAATAATGGGAAAGTTTTAATAGGATATTGAGGCACTTGAATAGGATACCAAAGGAATTTCTGGAATCTCACTGAGAGCTCTTTATTCTCCATTTCAGCATCTGTCTGCCTGTGTTCTATGTGCAGTCTACATGTATGTCTTAGTGCAGGGATTTGACCTAAAAAGGATAATCTCATTAGACCTTCACCTCACCTGTATAAAGGGCATGGGCCCATCTGGAGAGGATATAGTGGGGAAGGATGACCTTAAAGAAAACTGCTCTGATCACTTGTCTTCTAAACAGCTTTGATCCATTTCTTCCCAAACCCAGACCATTCTCCCTAATTGTTCTCCAAGCTTTCACTGCTTTAATATTTCTTTTCCCTGGCCACCCAGGGAAGAGAAAGGACAATGAATTTTGAGAACAGTATGTACCATCTGCAGGCAGAAGTAAGCAGTGGATGTTATGGACCAGTACTTCAGAAGACAGTTGCATACTTCCATCTGCAGCAGAGGAGGTTCAAATGTGAAATAAAGCTGTATCTTCACTGTCAATGACAGCTGAACAAAATAAGCATGATACATTAAATAATTCAGTCATTAATTGCTCTTCTCAGATCTGTAGAATATTCCCACTTCTGTCTTTGAGTCTTTGATATTATGTGCCTGCCACATCTGTCTCACCACCATGGATCTTTCCCAGAGAAAGCAATGCAAACAAAGGTAAGTGGCTAGTATACTTTCCCTGATCAGTTAATCCTGGAGGAAAAGAAGATGAGCAGTATCTCCTTCTTCTGGCTGGACTACTTATTGGGGAACAACTGGTAGAAGGGTACAAGGGATGCCACTTTCTCCTTTCAATAGTGGGTAAGAAGATGCTTAGAATATTGGATGTTTAAACACCCAATGTTTAAACACATACACACACACACACATATATATTCCCATGTGTTAATGTACATCAGCACTTCTGAACTTTCAGGGATGAAAGATCATTCTGGTACCACACCTTTTATCTAGGTGAACTGTGAAAATCCATCTGTCACCCTAAGTGTTGGTCAAAAAGTAGGAGTCTCCTATAAGATTGGTCAAAGTATTTTTACTGAATTGTCTGGGAGCTTATTTTCTCCAAGAGCCACACAGAATAGCATTATAAAGCAAAGACTAAAACAAAGATTAAAGTCATCAGTGTCCACTATTCCTCACTAACTATATATATCCTCAGAAGTTAGAATGTGAATAACATTTGCAGATCATACTGGAGTAGGAGAGGAAGAGAGAATGGTATCATTTTGCCTATTAGTCTGAAATCTGTTTATCTTTGTTTAGGAGCTTAAAAGAAAACCAGAGTTTGCATGTGACTTTATGTCCTTATTCCTACAGGATGGGCCTCTCAAGACTGCAAGTAAGACCAACATGAGCAAAAGTTCTGAAAGTTCAAAACTAACAATCTGGTTTGCAAAGACAGCATTATTTCACACTTCTCACCATTGGTACGTATCTGTGACTGCAGTATTAAGTTCTGCATTCCCACCTAAGTTTTTATATAAACGTTTTTGCCAGGAAATGATTAACTATGAAAGGAACTGGATTCAATTACCAGGCATACATGCCAAAATGCTTAAGAAAGATGCCTTGATCTCTTCACCCCCAAAACCAGGAAAATGCATCTGCACATCTGGGCACTCAGAAGTGAGCAAAGACTCTTCATTTACAAAAAGTGACACAAGGAGAACTCATGAGGAAAGACAGTGCGAGAAAAGTGTAACTAGCAGAATCTTGGTAAATGGTAGATGAGCTTCTCACAATGCAGTGACTCTAGCAATAGTCCTGATGTAGTTCTCCAACTCTTATGAAAGACAGATGGAGCCAGCTACAACCTCTTGTCTGATAATGTTCCTGTCTAAGTGTCCAGCACCAGAGTTCATTTGCTGCCCAAGCTGTTCTCTTTTCTCAGGCATTCAAACCTGCTCCATCCATAGGGGCAATCACAGCAGCATAGTCAAGTTTTGGTTAACCATTTTGTCTACTGTCTTGCTTGCAGTGCCTGTTGCTGCTATGGTCCATGAGAAGAATGGGAGGGATGGGGGGGAGAAATGTGAAGGACGAAGCTCTTCTTGGGGTCAGAGTGAGCAGATGTTACTTTTCTGCCTTAATGTTCTGATACACTCAAGTTTCTGTGTTGCTGCACTTGCACAATCTAGGACTCCACAGGATTACGTTGAAAAAAAAACATGTGACATTTTTCAACTAGTCCTGGTTATTATACTCCAACTGGAGTAAAGTGAAAATGCCTGCCTCTGAAGTAAAATGAAAATATCAAGGCAGAAGCTGATATCTTTGGTGGTATTGTCACTGTGATGCTTGTGCAGAGCTTCAGGTGTGACATTTCAACATGAAATAAAGGGGGTTTGAAAATGGTCAATAATAGCACTTGAGACAAACGGCACTCCTGGCAAGGTTCCTGTCATGTCTCCCAGCTCTGAAATTGGCCAGAATTGTTGGCATGATGCACTCACTCAGACCCACACATTTAGGCATGGCCAACAGAAGAAGTTGATGACAGATAACAACTGCCAAGGAAACAAAATTCATGACTTCTCCTAAAAGAGTGCACTAGATAGCTGAAGCCTGAGAGGACTCTGCAGAAATGGAAATAGCACCCAATCCTCTCTCCCCGTCACCAGCCAGCCTTCTTCCCCTGAGAGCACTTGCCCTGTCAACAGTGCTTCAGAAAGGGCTTGAAATTGGTATGCTGATTTCAAAGCTCCAAAGAGGCAGAAACATTCCCTTAGATCCCCTAAGACTACACATTCCTTCTCTTTTTTTCTTTTTTTCAGCATAGAGGTGAAAATAACTGAATGTGAGTCCTTGTCCAGCCTGCTATATATATCATCTCAATTTGATTTTCTTCTTGTTTGTGTCTCCTTCATTTTGAGGAGTGAAAGTTCTGCCTCTTGTGAGCTTAGAGAAAAGGCAGCAGTCCATCATGGCTTAAATAGTGAGTATCTAGGAAAGCATGGGACAATGCCAGATTGTCCAGAACAGAAGAAACAAATGTTAAGGTCTAGTGCCATCCAGTTTAGTTGGTCTGGCACTTCAAATTTTTTTTTAGTATAACTTCATGATATTCAATATGAAACTTGAATATCCTATGCTACTTTACAAAAGATGCCAAAATTTGGCTCAAATATCTAATTTGCCTACCAGGGAGTTTTACATGTGTTTTAGCTACAAAATCTGCAAGTATTTAATATCTGAAGTATATTGAAAGTATCTGGAAGTATTTAATATCTAAAGGAAAAACCCACCTTATTTCTCCTTCACATCCTGGAATCAATTAAATTGGTTCCTGCAGCACTACAACTCCCTTGTGTTAGCTTTGTAACCTGGCCATTGCTTCTCTTGCAGTGTTGTAAGGCACCTCACACACAGGCAATCCTACACACCATGAACACTGTCACAGATACACTCGAGAGCAGAGCATTGCATAGGTGAGGATTTGACTCCTTAAACATACATATTTGATTTGGACCACAAAGGAAATTACTCCAGAAAAAGGTTGTGGATTTTCAGTATGTACTTTGACAGAGTATTTTTAGATAGTAAGTTATCAAGCACTATCTCAAACCTTCTATAAATTACACTGAAGAAGGCAGAAAAAGTACAATGAACACTTTGGTTGTGTCTTCTCCATTGAGCCTTGCACTGACAAACACAGCATTGTGCCTGAAACCTGCTGACCTGCTGAGTTAAAGGAAGACCAAACTTCTGGCCTGCTTGCAGGAAAGATAGGCCTCTGGGGAAAACTACAGGATTTCTAAGGTGAGGGGAAAGGGAAGGAGGAGACAGAAGAATGAAAAGCCAAAGATGAGAGCAGAGGGAGGTGGAAATACTAAACTTGCTATATGACCTAGCAGAAGAGACTTGAGGTGGCTGAATGGGATGTAGCTGTGAAAAATGCAAGTTGGTAATAGAGATGACATGGCACCTTGCAAAGGTGAACAACAAACCTCCATGAGGACAGGCTCTGTAAAAATGACTACCTGCTTCCAATCTTCTAAGTTACAGAGTTCCCAAGTCTTATTTTTGTGAATAAAACACTATCAGTTACTATGATGACGAGACTCACCTATATCAGTTCTTCCTTTCCTGAAGGAGCAAAGTGCCTCTCAATCTAAAATTCGGGTTGCTGACTTGTAACAACCCCGAGGAATCCAGTCTGTTTCTGCAAACTTGGCAACATTTATACTTTGTACTTTAAATACAAAGTCATGTCCATGAAATAACTGCAGCCAAAATATTTTCTGGGGAAACACATGAGACAGTACTTTCCCCATCACCAAAATGGACTTTATGATGAGACAGGCAAGAAGCTGTAGAGCTGTGAAGAGATCTTGTTTTCTGTATCATTAACCATATGCAGTCCTCTCTCTCAAATACCTCCACAAGAATCCTGGGAGGTCCAGGACTGGGGAGGTCAAGTTGGACATCAAGTTGCAGTTTATAGTAGTAAACATTTCAAAATGTGCCCAGATCTACCCTCCCGTTCCTTGCTATGTGCACTTACACAAGCACCCACAATTGGCAATTGTTCTGACAGGTGAAAACTCGTAAGGACATTCAGAGCATGACAAAACAATTGTTCTGTACCTTTGTCTTCCACAGCAGAACTTCACTGTGTCCCATCCTCATCTTCTGGGATGCTGCTCTTTGTGAAGGGGCAGCTTAAATGCCACTCCAAATGTCTCAAGGAGCTCTCCAGAATGTCTCTGCATGGCACCATCCTTTTGCTCATCCACATCACAGCCTGGCAGTGTTGCCATACCACTGCTTCATATGCCAAAGGCTTCTTTATGAAACAGTCTTATTTGCCTTTCTTAGGTAGTCTCTAATTGGGGGCTGTAGAGAGGAAGCAGTGTGAGCAGAGGCAGAAAGGCAGTGATGGGGCAGTGTGGGATTAGTGACAGCTGGCCATGTATGCTCCTGATGTCTGCAATGCTAAAGTGAGTTGTGTGCAGGGATGAGATGAACAGGCCCAGCTTTGTGTCAGATCCATGAGTTTTTCCTGAAAGAATACCTTCCATCTTATACAGGACTCCTAGAAATCAGGATGATTCCTCTTTTCGCAGCAGTTGGTTTTGCCCTTTTGTATTCGATTTTATCCTCTTTACCAGTTCTAATCCTCTACTGGAAAAGCTCCAGAATAGTCTGATGAATGTGCACTGCCCACTTTACCAGTCAAAGCACCAGACAGAGGAAGGCAGCAGGCAATTTTCTGAAAGAGAATATAGTTGCCATACCGTCATAACTCTGAGCCCAAGGTCAATGAAAGATGAGTTTGGTTCTCCTCTTGCTGCATCTCTCAGGATGAAACATTTCTAATACTTTCCAGAGAAACTGTTATGCACAAACTATTATAAAAGCTTATGGACTGTGCTACAAATCAGATTTCTCACATATGTGTCAATAAAAAAAAATGCCTTTCTCTGAACCATCTATAGCTGTAAACAGAAATCCACTTATTAATACTGCGTCCTCTGCACATAAATTCTAAGTGTTGTAACAACTTCCCTGTTTGCACAGCTTTTAAATCAGTTACAGAGCTATGTAGCAAGCATGTTTTCTATTCATTGAAGTCAGTTATTACAAATGCATATTTATAATAACATACATGCTATCTAAATGCGTTTTCCATTTGCCTTAAAAATCTAGGTTTCAGGTTGCATGCACCCCAAATTGCCATAACTACTGGGTAAGAAAGTATACTGATGTCTTTCAAGTTAGACATCTGTTTAGAATGTTTTGTGGCTGCACTAAGTCTTAAATCAATTTGGTTATAAAAACAAATATTCTTTACAGTATTAAAATAAAAGAATGGGGATGATTTATTGCTTGTTTTAGCAACCAACTTGTCTGAGGAAAGAAGGACCATATGGAATGAGCTGACTTAAAAATTCACTGACATGAAGCAGTTATTTATTAATTTTTATAGACAATAATGACCTGTAAGGGCTCTGCTCTGCCATTTCCCTGTTGCTTTAGCACCCTCTTTTAATGCTTGAGGAAATCAAGTTTGTTTAGCTGTCCATGTGGCTTGTGACAATAACTGAATAATTTGACAAGTCATATTCTGGTATGTTACAATGTGCTGTTATGAATGTTTTGCTATCATTTTCTTTGTGCTTACTCCCATTGAGAAAATACCATTAGAATTTAGCTTTCTAAATGTCCCGTCCCCATTCTCTATGTGAGTACATTAAACATTTCTCCTTGCATTTTGATGCAGTTCAGATATTCACAAGGAATTCTAGGTAAGAAAGAATCATAGAAACATAGAATCATAGAATGGTTTAGGTTGGAAGGGACCTCAAAGATCATCCAGCTCCAACCCCCTGCCATAGGCAGGGACACCTCCCACTAGAGCAGGTTGCTCAAGGCCTCATCCAGCCTGGCTTTAAACGCCTCCAGGGAGGAAGCATCCACAACCTCCCTGGGCAACCTGTTCCAGTGTCTTACCACCCTCACTGTAAAGAACTTCCTCCTAACATCCAGTCTAAATCTCACCTCTTCCAGTTTAAACCCATTACCCCTTGTCCTGACATTACTAGACCTTGTCAATAGTCCCTCCCCAAGGTTGAGGAAATTGCTAGAAACAGAATTGGAGCACACAGAATTCTACAAGAAGTGCCACACAAGGATACAAGAAATGTCTTGTTATAGGCACTTGTTCTTCTTTTGAACTCTTTGCATTTAAAACACCTATTTTTTCCTTTTTTTTTTCCTCTCCCTTCTCCAGTGGCCATTAAAGGTGATTCTGTTCCCTACCTACAGTTTCTGGACTGATCTCAGCCCCACTGGTGTCGACCTTCCCCTTTGTGAGAAAGGCTGAGTTTCAATACTGAACTCACTTTCATTTCCAGGGTGCTGCTGTCTGAAATCTCAGATCTGTGGCTACTCCAAGCAGCAGTGAGCAGCAGTTTCAGCCTTCTGTTCCCTAGAGCTCCCCGACGGGCTTCTCGCTGAGCAAGCAAGCAGACAGCAGCCTCAGCACGCAGCCGAAGTTCCTCTTTTCCTCTGCAGCATTCAGAAGCCTTCAATGAAACATCAGCACCACAGCCTCACCAGCCTGCAGCCTTCTGAAGAGTAGAAAGAGGAAAATGGAAGCAAACATAGCTCAGACAATGAATTTTTTGCCATGTAACAGAGTCAGATGAGGTAAATAGAGACAAGTATGCAAGTTTACAGAGCTACACAATTGCAGTTGAGCACATCTTGGAAAACTATAAACCAACTGGTCTTCAAGATGCTCTTTTAAGCTGTGGTTTGAGTTTGGCATGTATTATGGATAGTTGATTAAATCAGGGTCTAAATCTGGAGTGAGGACAGTCTGTGGTTTAACAAGAATGTCATTCCAACATCTTACACATCACCTTCTTCTTCTTTTTGTTTTTTTTTTTTTCCTTCCCTGAAATTGGATATGATAGCTCTGAAAAGCTCTATTCAAGGAAAAAAGATAATTTGAAATTGTTAGGTCTGGCAATCTGGAGACATGGTGTACTTCAATCACTTTGTACTCAAAGAGTTTATAAAAGCACTATGGAAGGAAGAAGAAGCAACCAGTATTGCTTCATGATGAAATGCTTTTGTTTATGAGAATGGTAAGACTGTCTAGTCTTTTTATTTTTTTTTCCAACTAGTGTGTGTCACTCAAAGCATCAGGAAGAAAATTTTACTGGCTATCAGCTTCCTGCTGGTAGATCACATGCTCAGCTCCCTGCACAGTAGTCTAAAAATAATGGGAAATGTTAAAAAAAATGAGCAAAAGGAAAGCCTGCTGCATTTAAGAAGCTGCAATGCTAGAATGGATGTTTTGAGTATGTAGGAGCTCAAAATAGTGATGACCATAAGAAGAGATGGGTGAAGACCAAAGTCTGTAATTACTTTCCAGAAGTGAAGTGGGGTTATATGAGACATGGATGGCATGTGGTCTTGAAAATGAAGGTGTGGATGACAGTCTAGGTTTGGTGTTCAAACCAGCCCTTTGAATGAGCATACATTTTCTACTAAGTAAAGGGAGTGTGAGGAGAAGTGGTATTTCACATTTTTCTACTCTGAAGCCCTGTGCAGGAGTAGATCTACTAAGTAAATGAAAGGTCCATATGCTACCTAGTAGCACTATCCAGAGCCAGGTTTCCTGACCATACAAGACTGTTGAGACCGCATGAACTTCTAGCCTCTGCACTGCGCACTGCAGCTACAGCTGTTTCTGTGTCTCTCTTGTGTGTGCTTGATGATCACACTTCTGATATAAAATTAGTATGTCCTTATGACCTTGATGTCAGCCCTTTGAAATACTGAGCTCTACTTCCAGTCCTGCAAAGCATATAGATGCATTCCTGAAATTAAGTGCTTATGCCCATGGTTAAATGCTTTGACAGCTCAGGTCCCTGTTCCTCCACAAGAGAGGAGGGAGAGGAGGAGGAATAAAGAGGGCATTGACCCTCTGCCTCTATGGTGAGTGATGGAGCTTACTGTTCCATTTACAGTTCCATTTTAAAAATAGATGCTGGGCAAGTAAGCAATTAAAATTCAAGAAGGAAAGCAGAACTATCTGGCAGTTGTTCAGTAAGCCTAACTTGTATAAAAAAGATCTGCACATAGCTGGTATAAGTATAAACAGTCAGCAGCATGAGATTATGAAAAACAATTCTTGCCTGGCAAACGTACTTACTTTTAACGAAATTTTAGAAGCAAGGAGTGAAGAGAGCATAGCACAAATATTCTCTCTATGGGCTGGTTCATTCAGCTGTACATGGAATAAGCTCCTACAAAACATCTGAAGCATCGTCTTGGGGCATATCGACACAGACAGGTGCAAGAGGATCCCAATTCCATGCTGGGCATATGCTAGTTCATCCGTGTTCCCAGTCAATGAACTCGCTAAGAGATTTGCTAAAGTGTTCTAAACACCACCACGTGGTGACACTGCTTCTAAATGTGAGCTGGTTCATGCCTGGTCAGTGAGCTCGGATGTGTCTTGGCACATCAAAACACCTCATAGCACCTGGACTCTCCTTCAAGGCATTGTGTTCAACAGGAGAAGTGATGAACAATAGCTGTCCCATGGCATCATTACCCAGCATTTTCTGGGCTCCACCCCTCCCCCCCTCTTCACTCCCCCTATTTCTCTTCTGGGTAAATCACTCCCTGTCAATGGCCTGGCAGCAGAAGTACCATTGTTCCATCTAGTGGAGAGCTATTCAGTGTTGATGGCCTTTGATTTCTTTTTCCAAACATAGGCCGTGCCTCTGCCAGATAGGATTTTGCTGGTAGAGTTATGCTGGTGAATCCTCCTAATATAAGCACAATCTGCAGTCCCTGAAGATTTATTGTGGCCTGAGTCGATCTAACTCACATCAATTCTGTGAATATAATAAGTGCAGACAACACCAAAGCCTCTCAGAAAATGCCTGATATGAAATAGCTGAACTAATTTACTATGAAGGTTACAATTGTAAACAGCATTCAAAAGAAAAGTAAATAATGGCATTCATAGTTTGGCACAGACGTGTTGCCAACGTGTCACATTCTGATGGATTGGGGATATGTCTGTGTCAAACTACGAATTCAGTTTTTGCTTTTTGAATGCCGTTTACAATTGCAACTGTCCATGTGGATTATTGCATCTATTTTTATAGCTAGGGCTCTGTCTGGGAAGATGTAACAGAGCAATCAACAGCACTGACTGGTTCAATTTTGCTGGAACAATAGTGTTCCTGTGAGCTGGACTCCTCCATCTTCACATGCAGGACAGAAGGCTGGGGTCCAGGGTTCCCCTCATCTTGAAGAATACAGGTGAAAGACGGATGAAAGCTTATTGTGCAGGTATATTTGTTAAAGTCAGGTTGCCCTCCTACAAAGCAAGATGAGTGGTCAAGCCAAGGACACAACAGTGATTGTGAGGTCAAACAGTAGGGCATTGTAGAGAGATACAATTCAGAGGTGATGGGAGAGCTCTGAAGACACACAAGTGCAACCACCAAGATCTACCATGGAGCTCATGCCACCCTCCTCACCCTGTCCAGGGTGAGAAGGGAGAACAGAAGGCCTACATTCTCTCTTAACACTCCTCTTCCTCTCCATTTCTTCTGCAGTAAAGTCATGCTTGAGCAGTGCGTTTTTGTTCAGTCTGCACCACAACCAACCAGAGGGTAAATCTTTGTATGGATGAAAAATCTATTAGAACATTCAAACTAGATATAAGGGAGAAACTTTGTACTATGAGTGGTGAAACACTGGCACAGGTTGCCCAGAGAAGTGATGGATGCCCCATCTCTGGAGCCATTGAAGGTCAGGTAGGATAGGGCTCTGAGCAACTTCATCTATTTGAAGATGTCCCTGCTCACTGCAGGTGGATTGGACTAGATGATCTTTAAAGGTCCTTTTGAACCCAAGACATAGCATCATTCTAGGATAAGCAAAAGTGAAATTCTTTCTTATACATAATCCCAAGGGTCTTTTTCAACCCGAATGATTCTGTGATTCTGTGTGCAATTCCTGCCACTTGTACCTTGCTATTTGGGCTTTCCCAAATGTATTGCCTGTGGATACAGAATTCAGCCATCTGTGGCCTGAGAAGCTGCAGTGCTGTGTCTGGGGTGAAGGCAGGCAGTGCAGGGCACTGCAGTCTGAAGGGTGGTACCTGCCACAGCATCTGCATCTGAGGCGACACTTCAGCAAAGGAGAGCTGAGAAGCGGTAGGAAGAGCCTCTCCACAACAACTATTCCCAGAAGTCTGCTGGGGTTCCAGGTTTTGGTCTGCTCTGTCATCCCACCAGGTAAAGGATTGATTCTCACTTTGTTACCTTGGACATGCTGCATCAGCCTGTTCTGGTTCTGTCTGTCCTCCCCTTTAAGCCTTCTGTCCAAGAGTTGCTTTAGGTAGTGAGCAAACACCAGCGTCTAACATCACTTTGCAAAAGACTTTGCTGCTTGACTGGGATTCTCTGCTACTTCTAGTACAAACCAGAAATCCGTTTTCTGGGGAAAAATCCTGCTAGTTAAAAATACATCCCAGCTACCACTCAGCTTCCTGGTGAAACTGTTAAGTCCCGTGCTGAACGGAGGACGCTGGTACGGAGAGAGACGTGCACTTCTGCCTGCCAAGGCAGCCGGAGTAAAGGGACCCGATCTGAGCAGAGACCGGGGCGGGCGGCGTGGTGGACGCACCGATGCCGCAGAGGGATTCTGAGGCTGCTGCTGACATCCCGCAGGCGGGGAGTGACCCACACGGTACTTTTCCCTTTGAACTTTTCAGGAGAGCGGAGCTCGGCGAAACGGCGGGCAGGTGCAGCGCACACAGAGGGGCCCGGCTCGCCCTGCCCCCCCATCCCTTATTCCCGTCGGCGGGAACGAGCGCTTAATGCTGAAGCCTCGTCCGGCCTTGCCCGGCGGCCCCGTTCCCGCCGCGGCCGCCGCCTCCCGCCCCTAGCTGCCGGTGCCGCCGCCGGTGCCGCCGCAGCGCCCTCTGCCGCCGGCGGGGGGTGACGGCGGCGGGCCGAGGATCGCGTGCGAGCAAGAAGCCGGCGGCTCGCCCTGTCACTCGGCCGCCAGCCCGCCACCTGAATCACGAGGGAAGCGGCGGCCGAGCATCCTCCTCCCCAGCCCTGGCGCCCTCCGTCCCGCTCCCTCACCTCCGCCCCGGCAACCACCGCCGCGCCTCGGCCGCCCGCTCTGCGTCGCGGCCGGGGGCTGCTCCTCGCCCGGAGAAACTTTGCACCCTCGGGTCGTGGCGGGGACCGTAGGGTAAGTAATTGCATCCCGAGAGATCGCGGTAGGCAGGCGAGGCTTCAGTCCCGGCTTTTGCGAGGGAACCGGGGCCATCGCGTCCCTCAAAACACCACCACCCCTCTGGGGTGTCGGTGCTCCCGGCCGGCTCACTCGGCGGCGGTGGGACCTCAGCCGCGCAGGACGCACCCCGCTTCTTCCAGCCGAGCGCAGTGATGGATCTCAGCTCCCACGCGAAAGCCCCGGGAGCTGCCGGGTGTCCGCTGGCCCCGGGCGGGTGATGCCCAGGATCCTGTCCCGCTGCCCCGGGGGCTGGAATCGGACTGGCCGAGGGTACTGCCCTGCCACCTTGGCCATATGTGGCTTCACCCCTTCATCCCCTTCTACTGATGCCTCGAGAGACCTTTCGGAGGGAAAGCGAGTGAAATAAACTTTCACGTCACCTCTTTCAAGCTGTCACTTGGAGTAGAACAGAGTGGGTTTGCTTTGGTACCAGTCCGTACTGCCCCGAAAAGTCTTTGCTTTCAGTGGTTTATAACTTCAGAGCTAAAAATTCTTGTGTCTCAGTTTGACATACCAAAGGGGGGAAAAAAGTCAGTGAGGGGACGTGTGAAGCGTCTGTATGGGCTCTGGTGCTTCTGACTTTGTGGTACTTTCTTTAGTAAACAAGAATTTTGTACATATTCAGGCAAAGCTGTAGTTTTATGTCGTTATTAAAGAATAATGCCAGTAGCATGGAACCGAGTTATATCATATGAAGCCGCCTTCCCTCCCCCCCCCCTTTTCTTTCTTTTTCTGAAGACGGGCACAAACAATGTTTGTGCGTCATTTAGTGAGTTTCTAGGAGATAGACTATTGACACCAAAAAGAAAGAAATAAAAACCACCAGAAAAAAAAAAAAAAAAAAACAACAAACCAAAAAACCAATAATATGCTTGACGTTGTTTGGTAGTTGGAGGTTTCAAAAAGACAACTGGGACTGGATTTAAATAAAACTGAATGATCTGGTTGGGCTCAGAAGTAGTTTGCTGAGAAGAATGTTGATGCACATATGTTTGCAGCAGATAAAGTAAAACAGTTCTCCTTTATGAACCGTAGAGAGTGGTTATTATCCAGAGCTAAGACTAAATCTTTGCATTTAAGTGGGAAAATTAATGACTGACAAAATCAAATTCACTGGCAAGACACTGGGTTAATTTGCAACCGAGAACAAGAATTTATTTCCTTGAAAAACAAAGTACCTAACACCGTAGATGCTAAGACCCAGAAGAAGTTACCAGTTAAAGTTTTGATGGTAACTTTAACATTGTTGCTCCACCAGTCCCCCCTGCCTGAGCATAGCCTGTGACCGTCCTTATTTTTCACTGTCATGTCCACCGCATCTCTGCATTAGTGTATATGTTTGTGACAACCTAGGTTTGTTGGTTTTGTCTTCTGTAGTTGACCATTAAAAGTGTAGTAAGGTATTCTATATCCAGGAGAAGATGGGGTTCCTAGGGGCTGTGTTGTGCTAGTGCATAAACACCTCAAGTCTTCAGCTCTGGGGGCGCAAGGCTCCAAAGTCTGTAGGGTGAAGGAGCACTGAGGGGGGACTGTGAAGGAACACTCGTATGTGGAAAATCCCAGTTGTTGTGGTTTCAGAATTTTCATTCCAAATGAGCCATAGGAGGGGGTGGTGTATTGTTACCTCAACTTCCCACTGATTGGGATTCCTGCCCAGGGATCCTACAGAGGAAATGCAGTGCTAGGCCCTGTTTGCAGTGAGGATGCGTACGAAAACCAACCAGCCAGTCTAGTATTAATTCATCAGTTTCAGCGAATAAACACTTTTAAACTCTGCCATGGAGGATTTAGTGGTCAGAAATGATTTTTCCATTAGATTTGCCTTTCTGTAGTATATTAAAAAATACAGTAAAGACACTTTCGATGTCAGGATCTGCCCATAAGTAGTTGAACTAGACAAACTCGATGCAGCTTTTGCTGCCATGCTTTTAAGGGGTTTGATTCAACCTGAGACCCCACTAAAAATTGGGGACTCTGCTGTTGAATAACCAAGATCTGGTGCCAAATCTTTCCTTAATATTCCTGGTAATTACTGCTGACTCATGCTGACATGTGAGTTCAATTAGCCCCAACTGGAATGTAAAGGATGTGGGAGTGTCTCTTTGTGCCCAGAGACAGCTAGGACAAAGCAGATTTTGGAGGAAAATTTAAGGAATTGCCAAGTTTGAGTAGAAAGTGTCAGCCAGGGTTTTTTTACAGTAATGTTTGAATAACCAATAAAGTTGAGTCCTAGGAAGGGGGTGAATCTGGATAACATGGGCTTGTCTTCACTATAGAATAAATGGAGTCCTAGCTCAGACATTGCTTCTAATTCGACTCGTCCACACACATAAACTTGTTGCTGAAGAGTGGTGATGTTTTCAATTTGAGTTGGCTTACCCATGAGGAATAAGCTATAGCTCAGATAACCACAATTCATCAGCTGTTAACACATCTGCCTGAATGGCACAAGTGCAATTCTGCTCAGCTCTGGCTGCTCCCACTTGAACAGGGTTACCTGTGTGGTGGGTGGCACCTGCCTGCTTCCCTGGGATGGGAAGAGTGAAGACATGATTGGTTTAGCCACATCACAAGCAATGGGACGTTTACCATTGCGAATGTACCCACACTATTGCTGCTCCACTGCCGCATTTGTGACGGCTCACTAGTGGTGGTCGCTGTCACCACATGTCCATGGCAAGCAGGCCAGGAGGACTTTGCAGCAGTGCAGCACTTACTGATGCTCAGAATGGTCACAGCTGCCACAAGATGTGACATGCAAAAATTGTCTTTGGCCCAGAAATTAATTTCCTGCCAGCTACCATCTGGTACTAGAAGGTCAGTTATATGTCAGAGGTATATGCCGCTGTATTTAGAGAAATCTAGCCACTCTTGGCTAGCAGAATCAGGAGCTGCTGCTTTGGGAGTAATAGTTTCACTGTTGCTACTCTCTGCACATCACTGCTAGAAAATGCAGACCACAATTTCTACAAACATTTTGAGGTCAAAACAAAAAGGTGTGCAAAAGAGCAAATATGCAGCCTTAAGAGTACCCTCCTTTTTTAAAGAGAAAGATCATCCTAATGCATGTTCCTGAGTCTGCATGCATGGAGAATGAAAATGTCAAGGTACATTGCAAGGAATTTGACTCAGAGTTAGGGACCAGCTGAACATCCTCAGACGGAAATGCTTTAGGAGTATGTTTGTCAGTCCAGAGCTCCCACTGAGTTGTTGGCAGTCAGTTTGGATTTGATTCAACTTACCTTCAGAGTCACGATCTTTGAAGTTTTTACAGCAGATGTGGCTGTGTTACGCTGTTGTCAACAAATATAGCATGGGTAACTGCGGAACTTGAATGGATGAACTTAACAGGATTGCACAGGTGGGGTAGACAGAATGGTGCCATATAATGCCAACTAAATGCACCCCAAATACTTAGAAAGCTTTGAGGTCCCTAGTACCAGTGGATAATACCACCATTTCAGGGTAGACAAGGATCTGTTTACTCAAGTACAATACTCAGGTTCAGAGGTGTGCGGCTACAAATGTAAGAAACACAGAGTATCTCTCTTAGTTTTGTTTTTGAAACTCGTTCTGTATCTTATATTTGCCCTCTGACAGGTGCCTTTGGGTATGCAGTAGCAGGGCAAGTGCAGGATAGTGGTGGAAAACTGCAAGATAGCGATGCTTAGCAGCTGTGTCTTTAATATGAGTGCCTATGAGCAAAGCATTTCGTCTGTACTTGTCGGTAAGATTGCTTTGGGCTGGACTATGCTTTCTGTGGTTTTGAATCAAGGCTACATCTGCAGAAAACAAATAAGTAATTTGTAAATGCAGTCTATTAAGCTGTTATTTGCAGTCCTGTGTTTGACCTGTCCCATGACAGCAGTGGTGCCTGGTTGCTCTCTGTTCAACAGCAGTATCTGTGGATGTATTAAATATATTAAATATTTATTCCTTACTCTTAACCTTTATTTGTGTTGATGCTGAACGGTGGTCATTTCAGTAGGTTTAGCTTGCTGAAAACACATGCTAACATAAAAGAAAATTTTGTCATTTGTTAGGATTCTCCTTCCTTTATAACGCTGGAGTTAGGGCAGAGTGAAGTTGAGTGAGTATGTGGCAGTTTTGGGGTCATTGTCTCATCTTCCCAGGAGCTGTTTGCTACATTTGATAGTATATTGATCCCTGGGAGTCATGATGCTGAGTAGCCTCTCAAACTTTTTCCTTTGCCGAAGCTCCAAATAGCGTATTATCACCTCACAGTCAGGGCAGGACTCTTTGGAAAGCAGGCTTTTCTTGGCCTCATTGACTTTCACCGGGGTTTGCTTCTCCAAAATGTGTTTTTCTGCTGTCTGAGAACCTCTAGTGCATTTGTCACATTGAGTCTCCCCCCCCGCTTCACTCAAATGAGGAATTCTTCCACAAACCGAGTGTTTACTTCTTGTTTTGGGGCATTACAGAGAAGCAAAATTTGCTGAGGTGGTTCTGTGGGTGAAGAATACAGGTACTAGAGACTTGGGAGTGCTATATAGAGAGGACTATCACTCAGGCTGGGACTCCACGGGGGTCTGTCAGAGCTGTTGGCTGCTTCATGAGTGGTTCAAAGGACGGGTCAGAGCATGTGAGCGTTCAGCCTGCAGATGTCACCAAGCCGAAGCAGGTTTCAGGCACCTTGGTAGATGAGACTGAAATTCAGAGTGATTTTTGACACCCACAACCTCCAGAAAACCAAGCAGGATGTGAGTCTGTGTGGTTTTGTTCAAAAGTTTATCTTTGGTTAGGAATAATCATGTACTCAAATGCAGTATGGGGAACGGCTGACTTGACAATGTGAGCTAAGGAGAAAAGGATGTGGAAATTTGGTGGATCACAAACTAAACATGAGTTAGTAGCATTGCAGTCTTGTGAAAACAATGCATAAAAATTGGCGTGTAAAAAACAGGAGTGTTTTTCTCTAAGATATACGGGGAAAAAAAATCATCCTAGTCAGTCTAGGTAGGTCATTAGCTGGAGCGTTGCAGTCATTTGGGAACAGGGTACTTGAGAAAAAATGCAGACCAACTCAAGAGTCCTGAGGAGAGCAATAGAAATGATCAGATACCTAGAAAGCATTACTTACAAGAAAAGAGGAAAATATTTGTTTGGTCTGGAGATGGGAAGAGTAAAGAGAAAAATGTTTAAACACTTTAGAAATGCAGAGTTAGCTGCAAAGTTACTTGAACTTAAACTGTTGTTTAAGTTCATGTCAGCTAGGTCAAGAAATTATGATCTTGCATTGCAGTAAGGGAAAATTTAGGTTAAGATGCTTAGGAAAAATGTGGTTTTAATAACAGTTAAATGCTGGAATAAAATCTCTGGGGTACTCACAGAAACTATACTTTTTCAGTATAAGCAGCTTTTGGGAGTGGTTTAACAGCTGTGTTTTTATAGCTATGATGGTCTAAGCATGAAAGATGTGGCACTTTTTTATTATATCAATTGATTTAGCTAGAAAAACCACACAAAAATTTCATGCTCACAAACCATTTTTCTGATCTGAAACCTCTGAACGGTTTTGGTGCAGTTGCTTCTGTCTGAAGCAGGAAAGGATGTTCTGTATGATCCAGTGAGGGTCCTTTCAGCCCCATTTGCGAAGATGTAATAATTAACAAAATGTTTCTGTCTTGGGATAGGTGGATGTTCAGGGATTGGGGAGGGAAGATGTGCTATGAAAACAGATAAAACAGTTCTTTTTAGTCTGGGAGATTCCCTAAATTTTTCTCTCTATGAAAAACTCTGGTTTATTACTTTTCAGGAATGGATGAGAATCGGTAAATGTTAAACTATCTGTTTTGTTAGTGTTAAGTAGTTTTGGATTGTAGCAAATGCTTTATGACACATTATATGTAGCAGGATGTATTCATAAAAAATTGCCCTTTTATTTTAGAGACTGAAAAAAAATTCTGGGTGTTTTGAAAGCAAAAAAGTAAAATTTCTCCCCATTTCTTCCCCAAATTATATAAGGTGAAATACTTATAGTCATTATTTATTGATGAAAATTAAATGCAAACAAATTAAAAAAAAATCTAAACATGCATGATGAAAAAAATAATGAGCACATAGAAAGTACTATTACTGGGATTATTAAAAATAAGAATAAACTGTCATTTATTGATTACTTTAGGGTAGTATCATAAATAAATAATATTAGGCAAAAATATTGTACTGCAGACAGCTCGCAAATGTATTTAAATGTATTATTTTCTCTGGAGATGTGTCTATAAACCAGTAAAAGCATTTACAATAGAAAGCACCAACATTTGTCAAATGATGAATAAAAAATACAGACATGTCCATAGATAATCAGAAACAGAATGGAAATAGGTATTTTGTACTGCTTATAAAGGAGAAAACTGTGTTCATGGAAAGGAGATTGTATACTTATGCACGTGTAGTTAAGGACTCACAGTAAATTTGAGTAGGCATCCGGACCAAGGTGCTGGAGTAGTGTCTTGTCAGCACAGCAGACAAAACTATCCAGCCTTTCAACCAGTATATCTTGTTTAGCTACTCTTATAATATGCAAAATAATAGCTAATTCGGGTTGGATTTTTACTTTTGTCTTCAGATTCTATATTTGAAAGAATAGAAACATTTGAGTTTTCATTCTGATTTTCATGTGCTTCTTTAGACTGAAGGCTTGCAAGAACTGAGCAAAATCTGGACAACTCATATGCCAGCCTGGATCCTGGTGTGCATTTCTAAACTCTGGACTGCTTTTTTTTCAAATGCTGCAGTGTTTCTTACACGGGTAGCAAAACCATTTTAAAAGGTTGAATTGCAGTGATAATAACAATGTCAATCAAGCTAACATAACTTGCTCAGTTATGTTAGAAGAAAATATTTCTTCTTTCATTTCATTTTTTCACTGCATTCTCATTTCCCATCTCAAGCTTCGAGAAAAACATATTTTTACCTTTTTTTCCCCCCCCTCTCTGAATCTTCAGATAGCTAAGGTCTGTTGAACTTCTGTTACAGGGCTTTCAGCATTTCATCCTCTGCTTCTTCTTTTCTTCAAGTGAATGACATAAGAGCAAAGCCAGGAGAAGAATGGGATTGTATCTTCCCAACAAGCTGATGTTACATTCAGGTTTATAACTAATTTTTCTCCCTGCTCTCATACTCCTACACACACATTTCATAATACCTTTTAGCATAACAAAGATGACAGTCCTCATTTTGTTGGCCTTGCATTCAGCCCTCTTTTGCTTCTTTTCTTGGGGAAAATGTTGTGCTGTGTTCTCCTGATGTCACAGAAGCTCCTTCGAGGAGAGGCTATGTCTTTCTCTCTCTTTCTATATCCACACTGTCTCTAGCGATACAGAAACATAAAAATATATTATAAATGTAAGAAATACATGTGTAAGATATTATATATGGAAAAGCAAATATAGAAAATATATGATCTGTCATATATTTTGACTCACATTTTCCACCGAGCTGCAAAAAAATCTTTGAAGAAGCCTTTTGTGGAAAAGAATCAGGGAAATGAAAGTACAGTTATAGTATAGGGCAGGCATTTTCAAAATACTTCAAATTAGATCTCATTCCACTTGCAGGAGGGGATCATCAGCTTACTGGCTACTGTGGAGAATCTCCTTGGTTTTGATAAGAAATCCTTTCCTGTTAAAAATTCCATTTAAATTAGTTCCATTTTGGCTTGGAAAATTCCTAAAAATGACCCCTAGTGTTTCTCTTTTTCTGTTTCATCTGTTCAATCTTATAACCTGTCTCTAGCTTCCCTTTGTATAACTCAGTGTCTCATCATTTGCTCCAAAATTGCACCACATTTCTAGTTCAGCCTCCTGGATGGAGTATGATAGATAGTCTTGTCAAAGATCATTGTAGTACTTCGAAGAGAATTCCACAACCTAGACAATCAGATGAAAGAACAAGCAGGGTATTAAAGCATAGGCAGTTGGGTGAGTAACACCTGGAGGACCAGCATCACTTCATAGTTCATACTTGCATTTGCAACTTGCAGCTAGTCCTGTGACTCCAGGTGACATGTCTAGTTCATCTCATCACAGTGGTGTATGTGTGCTGGAACAGGTACCACCTTATGCTGAATCAGGATAGCAGGAGGGCATGAGGATAAGGCAACCCAAAAATCAGCCAATGCATGGCCACCCGTGTATTTTGAACAAAGGGACACAACCCATTCAAAGTGATAGTTACCCTTTTTACCTAAGGGCATTTATCCCTTACTCAAAATTGTAAAGCAGTGTTGACAAGCTAATGAACTAGACAAACTTGATGAACGAAATAGCTCTAGCAGGCTATTATGACAGCACAGACCTAAATCTGAGCAGAACATATCTGAAAATTTATATATACACTTGGTAAACATACCTGAGTTGTTAGCTCTTACTCAGCTCTGCAATGCCAGCATAAAGCTGCTCCCAGAATCTGAACGAGCTGTAGGTTGAAGACAGCTGAGCTAAGGTCCTGGTACGCTACTCACTCATGGCAAAAATATTCCATTACTGGGTTCAGTCAAATCTGCTACGCAAATGATGCTTTTGCTTTCACAGTGTCTGCTTTTCAGTCTCCAGTAGTTACTTTTCACCTGTTAGTCAGGTTCTAGCAAACATAACAGAGGGACAGAGATCTTAAAGATATTGTGTTCCTAAGAGTTTAAAGGTGAAACATGCTATACCAATATTCCTACTGAGGGGAGGATTGCAATGTGAGATCGAGTGTCTTGTTAATCATCAAATAATCCATATGGTTCAGATGATATCTTAAGTGCCCCAGCTGTAGCAAAGCTTTTTATCCCTGCTCACACCTTACTATGGAAAGAATAGTCCAGCTGCTGCAGCAGCCCTGTATTCTCTGCAGTCTGTGACAAAGACAATGGAGAACCAAAGTAAAACCCATTACAAACTATAAAGGATTCCACCAGACACATGCCAAATCTGATTTTTTGGGTGCATTTTTATATGTGCTACAGTCTATATCCTTCCTGAAGTGACACAGTACACGTGTTAGAAGTTCTAAAAACAGCTTAACTTTTTAAACATCACTAAAAAAAAAAAACAACCCTCTGTATCTGAGCTTTTTTTTTTTCAAAAAAAAAGTTAGTTATGTACATCCTCAAAGCTCAAAAAAGGTATCCTTGAACTTAATTTCAGGATTTCTAATATAAACAAATAAAGAAAAGAGCACTGATGAGATAATATAGTCCCCAAATGAACTTGTTTGTGAGGGGAGAATCGTAACTGAGAGGATTGTTCTGCTAAAGATTCCTGAACAGTGTAGCTGCACACCCATCCTGTAGCAAAAGGCTGCTGTGTTTCAGAGTCAAGCACTTGAAAATTAGGATATCTGAAAATTAAAGGTGAAATACTAATTCCTCACCTGTGTGGAGCAGCACTATACTTAATCTCACAGTAAAAAGAGAAGTTGCATATTTTGTTTTTTATTATTCTCTTTCACCTCGTGGTCTTGGCTCTGTCCTATGCACTGTTGAAAACCTGTGTGAACACGCTGCTCTTGATTTTGCCACAGAATGTTTTGTGATAACCGTGTCTCTAATATCTAAGCACATCCAAACCATGGCTGAATTAATCTTTATTGTACTGCTGAGACATATGGCTCTATTAGTTCCATTTGCTCAATGCCAGGCACTCAGGAGGTGATTTTTCAGAGTCTGTGACCTTTGGCGTGCGTTCCTTCAGAGCACAGTGCTGGGTGCCTTCGGCTGCAGCACTGAGCGCTCAGTACTTTTAGAAATCAGACCAAGGCTCCCAGAAAACAAGGCTCGATGCCTCTGATGTCACTGACTGTAGCTGCATGCCTCTCGTCAAGCAGCCCGCATTGCTACAGCTCTTGCACAGCTCGGATTCCTTTGCCAAGCTCTCTGAGCAGGGTTGGGGAGTGTCTCCCTATGTTCAGACCTCTTCCCATGTCGCAGAGTGTGATGGCAACAGACTCTGCAGGAGACTTGAGTGAGAGACTGCAGCAGACAGGTTCAGGCCACCTAATATCTGGCAAAACCCCCAAATTTTCAATGGTTCTTTTGAAGTTCTAACGATAATCCAAAAGCAGAGCTCCCAGTGATCTCCTTCTGGAGTGGCACTGACAGCACACTGTCTGTCTACAGGTATTTGGGATTCAGAGACTCAGGACTACGAGCAGTCTGTTTTTATGTTGTCCCTGCCTCGTCTCAGTTTGCCTCACAGACCTTCTCTCAGCTGACTCCTCGTTTCCATGCCTTTTATTTGGAGTCTCTTGCTTCTGGTCAGCAACGGCTGGAGCAGGGAGAGAACATCGGGACAGGGAGGAACAGCAAGAAGGAAAGTCTGTCTCTGCCTTTGCTGCTCTGAGAGGAGGCCTGTCAAACACATGGGGATGCATATGTACAGTGCAGATGCCTGTAGGAGGAATGAAGGGGATAAGGAGTGCTCAGCTCAGGCAGAAACTATAGATAACTGTCAGACTACAACAAGACTCCTGAGCACAAGCAAACTGGATTTTTTTTTTTTTCAGAAATTCCAAACATAGCCAAATTTGTACATATTTTCCTTCTTCTTATGTATGCCACATCAGACAACCTTAGCTGTGTTTTAAGCCTAGCATATGATTGCTGCTACTGACATAACACCCTCTATAAGTCAAGTCTTATATACCTTTTCATTAGTTAAAAATTCTAACAATTAACTTCCTTTCTTTTTCACTGGAGAGAAGGTTGAGGTGGAAAAGTAACTTTTGTGGCCAGAAAGAGACACTGTGATCTTGCTTTGATCTCATGTATAACATGTACCATCAGATATCCTCAAGCAAAATTACCACACAGTTCTAATAATTTTCTTAAGAAAAAAAAATCTTGATTAAGAAATTACTGAATGATGGAGAGCCCTCTGCAATTCTGAGTAAATTATTTTAATAGTTATCCTCAATTATTTGTAGTTTGAATTTAATTAGCCTCAAATTCTGCAAATTGGATCTTGCTAGAATGAGCTTGATCTCTGTCACGAAATGTTTGTTTCTTACATAATGTAGTTACTTATTGTGAGGAAGTTCTCTGTTGCTGTTCTTCATGATAATCCAAACAGTTTGTAGTCCTGGACTCTGACTGTGGGGCTCCTTTTCTTTGCCTTTAAAAATTTGCGTGACTCTTTGCTCCAGTATCTCTTGAAATGTGCCTACTTCAGGACACAGTATTGCATGCTGTTTGCAAAGACAAAGTATGTCCAAAGCTGTTATATTTTATCCTAAAACATGATTGTTCATCAGAAGCAAAACATTTGGCAGCAATGGACTAATCATGATTATTTTAGTGACAGCAGACAGGTAGACTTCTGTTTAGCTGTCACAAGTGGAAGTCTCTTTCCAGAGCGTGAAAATCTCTTTCCAGAGGTACTGCTTCCCAAGATCAAAGCAATACATAACCTTGTGAAACCCTGAGCTATAGTCGAGCACCATCCCTGTCTGGCTTTGCCTGTGAAGCTGCACTGCGGTTCTGTGGTGAAGCAGGGATGAGAACACAACTTCCTTATTCCCAGGCTGCCTCTTACAGACCTGTGCCACTTCGAAGCTGTGCTCTACACAACCCTTTTTATGTAGTTCAAGCATTGAATGCATGGTTTGTGATCACATTTGGGCAGGAAATGATTCATAAAATTTGATGAAAGGAGAGATCATTGGATAATGTAATTTGACCTCCTATAGCTACCAAAGCTACCAAATTATGATTTTTTTTTCCCTGAGTATGTCTGCATTTAGCCCAACTGCTTCTATTTAATCCAAGCATAACTTCTGTTAGGGTAAAGTCCACATCACAGAAAAATATCTAAGAGTGATTACAAGACAACAGGATCCATTAAATCCATTGCAGCATGCCCCAGTGTTTCAGTGCTCACAATGTTACAGTTTAATGACCTATTTCTTATTTGGACCTAGCCAACTTTTTAAGCTTCATTTTCAAAGTTCTTGCTGTGTTTCAGCATGCAGATCTTCTCTATGAAAGTACTTAATTTTAGTAAAATAATCTAATCCTTTTTTCTATGCAAGGCAGTTTCTTCAGCCTGCAAGTATTTTTTTTTTTTGGCTTACTTCCTCACCCTTCCCAATTTCTAACATTATTAGAAAAACACTTACATTGGAGCTATACACACTGTTCCAGCATCAGTCTTATCATATCTGTGAACAGAGGTAAAATCACTTCACTTAGGTCAGCAACTGCATTAGCTATCTTTGCCACAGCTCCACCTTGGAACCTCAGAATATGGATTGTATTCATTTCTTGCTTTGATCTCTAATTCCTTTCAAGAATCCCTGGAATTTCAGGATGCAGTCCCTAGTGAGAAGCAACTCCTGGCATTCCCTTTTCTGAGATGCATTCGGCTATACTGAAATGCTTTGTGGATAAACAGAAACAGGGCACTCCTGATTGTTCTACTGCATTGTGCCATCAGCATTATTTACCACTCTTCTGCATTTTTATAACTTTGAACTTGTTATCACTAAATAGCTTTATAAAAACTTTTCTATTTAGCATCAATTTCTCTACAATTACTTTTTTTTTTAATTAGATGTGCCACTTGACAATTTCTTTACTTACAGAAACTCTGTACAATGGTACTTCATTGTGACTTTTTAAAATCAGAATGTTGTGCTGATAAGTTAAATGATTTACTAATACAAGTGAATTCTAGCTAGGGTGGATAACTTCTCAGTGAGCTAATTTCACTCCAAAGAGCATGATAACCCATAGAAAGTTCTACTAAGTGATGTCATTCATCTTTATTATCATCTTTTTCTGGTATTTTCCTTGGGATGGGTGTCAGCCCAGTGGTTACCTGGAACACTTAGTTTGCCTTCTTTAAGACTGTCATATAGCAACTGTCAGTCCTTTGGATTTCCCCACTGTTCAGAGATTCACTACAGCAATGTCAGCAATGATTAAAAGCAGCTGACATAAGAAAGTGAATGATCATGACCCACATCTGCCCTTTCCCAACAATTCTGCCTCTTTCAGTCTCAAATCTCCATCTCCTCAAGCTCCTCAAGGTTATAAGGAACTTCTCCTGTGATGGACAGGTGGAAGGTTGTGCTTTGATTTTGTCTTTGTCCTCCTTGAAACACAGAGAGAGCATGTCAGTAGTCTCAAGTGTGTGCAGAGAGAAAAAGAAAGAGAAAGCAAAGAGCACAATCGTTCTGAGCAGTGCAGTGTTGTCCCTGCCAGCTCCTTCCTTCCTGTTTCTCATCCACTCGTGAGGCTGGTGGGCTAGCAGGGGAAAAAGCGGCATCCGCCTGCGGCAGTGGAGATGGGCCGTTCTGTCCCAGTGGTGGAGGGCAGAGCTCCCAAACAACCAGAAGAGGACATGGTCCAGGCAGGACCACGTCTCTTCTACAGTGTTTTCTTGGTCTGTAGTTCTGTGCAGCTCAACAACTTCAAGTGGTGTTTTCAGCTGCATTTTTAGGACCACTAACCATGAGCCTTCTGACTTCACCTTTATTCCTGTACATTCATTCTCAAACTCCTTTTGCCCGCACACCAGTGTTGTTATTAGTGGTAGTATCAGAAACACTTCTTGGCTATGCACATATCTAGGACACTGGTGTTCAGTTGCTGAGGCAGTGCTTCATACCATGTTGCTGTGGTAACCTCTTGTCCTAGATCCATAGAAAGTTCCTGTAGCAAGCCTGAAGAGCGTGGTTTATTCTTATTTGATGCAAGTGCATGATTCTCCTTTTCAGATACTAGAAATAAATCTATTGAATGCCCTTACCTTTTATGCAGTTCTAGTGTACAGCCATCTCCATGGAATAAGCACTGTGGACACTTCATTTGCTTTATAATGTTATGAAAAATGTACTATCTTTTCTCTTTCATGCTGCAACTCATGTATTTTCCTTTGGGCCTTTATCTTTCTTAACCAGCATTTTACACTTCATGAATTCTAGCTCATATTGTTTGCTAGTTATTTCCTGGGTTTCACTTCTTTGAATACCAAAGTATTTTTATTTCTTTCTTTTTGGTGTCACATACTTATCAACTGATCCAGAATGGGTTTTGAAACAAAGTGGTCCTTTTGGGAAATTGAATGAACTCTTCATTTCCAGTTTTCAGTTGAATTATGACGTCTTTCTCTTCCTTGTAATGTTACTCATGAAGGCAAGAGAAGGGAAGTCTGGCATGTGACACTGTTTTGAAACATGAACTATGAGTCATAGATTCATATTACGGGTGGGAATGACTCAGAAGATGAAAGTGTTACCATATTGTATTGGGTTTGAATTGCAAGATTTTAGTCATGAAGTGGGCTACAGGTATGGCTTCTGTGAGAGGCCACTAGAAGCTTCCCCTGTGTTCAGTGGAGCCAATGCCAACTGGCTTCAAAATGGACTCACTGCTGGAGAAGGCTGAACAATGGTAACAGCTCTGTGGTAACTTATTTAAGAAGTGGAAAAAGCTGCTGCACAAATGCAATGGCACATGGAGAAGAGTGAGAATATGTGAGAGAAATGCTACAAATGCCAAGGTCAGTGAAGAGAGAGGAGCAGAAGGTGCTCCAGGTGCCGGGGCAGATTCTCCTTTAGTCTGTGGTGAAGATCATAATGTGGCAGGCTGTACCTCTATAGCCCATGGGGGCTAATGGAGGAGCAGATATCCACTGGCGCAGGTGGATGCTCAAAACCGGAGAGTTTGTGCTGGAGGAGGCTCTTGGCAGGACCTGTGGACCTACGGACCTATGGAGTGAGGCAGGTTTGCTGGCAGGAATTGTGACTCCATGGAGAAACAATATTAGAGCAGTCTGTTCCCAAAGGACTGTGACCTGTTGGAGGGACACATACTTGAGTGGTTTGTGAAGAACCGCAGCCTGTGGGAAAGACTAGACTCACCCTGGAGGAGTTTGTGGAATACCATCTCCTGTGGGAGGGAACCCCACACTGAAGCAGAGGAAGTGAATGAGGAGCCCTTCACCTGAGCAGGAAGGAGTGACAGAGACAATGTGTGATGAACTGACTGCAACCCCCATTCCCCTGCTGTGCTTCCCAGGATCTGGGAAGAAGAGAGGAGTGGTGTGAAAGTGTTTCAAGATTTAGTTTTTATTTCTCATTACCCTACTTTGATTTGATAAGTAGTAAATGAAATTACTTTTTTTTTTATCCAAGTGGAGTCTGTTCTGCTTGTGACAGTAATTGGTGAATGATCTTCCTGTCTTTATTATGACTCATGAACATTTTGTTTTATATATGTGATAAAAAATTAAAAGTTGTGTTTATTTTGACAAGAACTTTGTACCTGACACTGCACCAATTGGAAAATGAGTGGTGTTTCCATCATCAGCTACAAGTGAGAGAAGGCAACTACCAACCTATTTGCCTAATCTTTTATAGTATGTGCCATTTTAGAATGAATTCTTGAGGACAGAACCATTAACACCTGTGGTTAGTTGTGTAATGGAGTAAAAATGGAATGTTGGTTTAGATAATTTTGAGAGAGTAACCTCAGAGCTTTCTGTTGATACCATAACTGATTTTCCAGATGAGGGAAATACAGTAGACTTAATCTATCTCAGTTTAGCAAAGGGTGCTGTGCTAAACTGAGACAAAGAATTGGGGAGTTGGTGTAAGGACCTGGGTCAACGACATGTTCTGAAAGGAAAATGGTTGATCGGGAGGGAAACTACATGCAAAGTTCCTCAACTACCAATTTGGAGACAATGACATTTTTATTAGAAATTTCATGCAAAACCATAAGTGTGCCATCAATACAGAAGAGGGGTTCTCCTGTAACAAAAATGAACTGGAGATTAATTGTATGAATGAGATGGTTAGGCACTTGAGTGCTGTAAGATCTCCTCCCTAAGTTGTGCATTTATTTATTGGAAGTTAAGAATGAAGACAGAGAAATGTGAATATTAGGTGACCACCAGATGATAATGAGCCATGAATTTGATAATGGCTATGGAAATGCAAAATGTGGTCATGCATATATCAGGTGAGATAATTCCTGTAAAGAGTTATTGATTTGTCAGTAAGTATGTGTATGTATGCATGCATGAAATCCTTCTGGATTTTACTTAGTATTCTGTTCATGATTATGTTTATCCATGTTGGTGAGGGACATTTTAGGATGTTGGGTAATGATAGGACTAGGAGGAATGGAGCAAAACTAGAAGTGAGTAGATTCAGATTGCCTGTTAGGAAGAAGTTCTTCACCATGAGGGTGGTGAGACACTGGAACAGGTTGCCCAAGGAGGTGGTGGAAGCCCTTTAAGGCCAGGGTGAATTAGGCTCTGAGCAGCCTGAGCTAGTGTGCGGTGTCTGTGCCCATAGCAGGGGGGGCTGGAAATGGATCATCTTTGAGGTCCCTTCCAATCCTGACAGTTCTATGATTCTATGTTTTAGACAGATGGACTGAAATGGGAAAATAAAGGCTCCTACGATGATAGGAATGACAAAGAGTTTGTAGCATGGGAGGGGAGTGAAAGAGTTTGGGTGGTCCTAGAATAGAAAAATAAAGGCTGACTGAAGGTATGACTGATATTTAAAAATACACCAATGAGTAAACACAATGGAGGAGGAAGAGCTATTTAAACTAAAAGACAATGTTGGCAGAAGAACAAATGGGCATAAAGTGACCATGAACAAATTTAAGCTGATTAGCAATAGGTTTCTAGTTATCAGAAACCTGTCTTGGAGTGAAAATCAAAGCTCCTTTAAAGACTTTCAAAATCAGTTAATTTATGACCTGTGTTACATGACACATGTCTTCAGTAGCATGAGATTTGATTCAGTGACATGTAAGTTGCCTTTAATTTTACACAAAGCAGCCAATATTCCTGAGATACAGTAACCAGTGTGCACTTACTGGTCAACAGCAGACAGGAAGGCCTGAAATACTCCTTCAGACAGAAAAATCAAGAGACTTCAATATTCAGCTGACCTCCAGAAGACTTAGACTGAATGCAAAGACTTGTTTCGGAGTTTGCAACATTTCTAAGGCTAACATACTTGAACAGAGCAATAATAAGGCTAAGTTTTTTTCCCCAAAATTGTCACCTCCATCAGCACTGCACTGAGTCCTAGTGCTGGCCACACTCTGTGTGTCACTTCTTCCACTGCCAACAGATATGCTTTCAGTCTTTAAAAATGAGGATACGAGGACCTGGAAAAATGCTGACTTGAATAACTTCATCTCACTTATCACAGTGTCACTAACAAAAGAGTATCCCTGAGTATTAAAAAGAGCTGTGAATTCCTCCCTGTGGAAGATGCTGATTAGCATTATTCATTCTTACTTGTTTAGCTTAGATTTTAAAAATGAGCGTAGAAGGAGAAAAAAAAGGATTAATTTTGGATATGGAGTAAACAGGATGTGTTTTATACCAATTTTTATACCATGTATAGTATGCTTAATTTGAAAAAATGAAAATTGAATATAAATATCAATATTCTAACAATATTAAAGTAGGAAATTGGAATAAGCTTTAAGCTTCTATCTTAACTAATGCCACTGTGCTTTTTAGTGTTGTTGAATGCCACATTCAAGGAACTTTCCCAGTGTTGTCATTTTGTACGGCTTGGATGGCAACACTCTGTGCTGGGTGAGGAACTGGCTGGAGGGCCGAGCCCAGAGAGTGGTGGTGAATGGTGCCACATCCAGCTGGCGGCTGTCACTAGCGGTGTCCCTCAGGGATCAGTGCTGGGCCCCATCCTCTTTAACATCTTCATTGATGATCTGGATGAGGGCATTGAGTCAGTCATCAGCAAGTTTGCAGATGACACCAAGCTGGGGGCTGATGTGGCTGGGTTGGAGGGCAGAAGGGCTCTGCAGCGGGACCTTGACCGCCTGGACAGATGGGCAGAGTCCAAGGGGATGGCGTTCAATGGCTCCAAGTGCAGGGTGCTGCACTTTGGCCACAACAACCCCATGCAGAGATACAGGCTGGGGTCGGAGTGGCTGGAGAGCAGCCAGACAGAGAGGGATCTGGGGGTGCTGATTGATACCCGCCTGAACATGAGCCAGCAGTGTGCCCAGGTGGCCAAGAGAGCCAATGGCATCCTGGCCTGCATCAGGAATGGTGTGGCCAGCAGGAGCAGGGAGGTCATTCTGCCCCTGTACTCTGCACTGGTTAGACCACACCTTGAGTACTGTGTTCAGTTCTGGGCCCCCCAGTTTAGAAGGGACATTGAGATGCTTGAGCGTGTCCAGAGAAGGGCAACGAGGCTGGTGAAAGGCCTTGAGCACAAGCCCTACGAGGAGAGGCTGAGGGAGCTGGGATTGTTTAGCCTGGAGAAGAGGAGGCTCAGGGGTGACCTTATTGCTGTCTACAACTACCTGAGGGGTGGTTGTGGCCAGGGGGAGGTTGCTCTCTTCTCTCAGGTGGCCAGCGCCAAAACGAGAGGACACAGCCTCAGGCTGCGCCAGGGGAAATTTAGGCTTGAGGTGAGGAGAAAGTTCTTCACTGAGAGAGTCATTGGCTACTGGAATGGGCTGCCCAGGGAGGTGGTGGAGCCGCCGTCCCTGGAGCTGTTCAAGGCAGGATTGGACATGGCACTTGGTGCCATGGTCTAGCCTTGAGCTCTGTGGTAAAAGGTTGGACTTGATGATCTGTGAGGTCTCTTCCAACCCTGATGATACTGTGATACTGTGATGAAACAGAAAACTCTGAGAAATATATTCCTTTTATTTTTCAGCATCAAAACAATGATTCCGCCAGGTGAATGCCTATATGCTGGGAGGAAAAGGAGGAAACCCATTCAGAAACAGTTAAGTATCATATTCATCTCAATGTATCTCCCTCCAAACATATGCGTTAGGAGTCTCTTTCACGCTTGGTCTGCTGACATAGGAGAGTTGTAATGTCTTTCTCTGCAGGAAGAAATCCCTAATCAAGAGACTAGTTCATCATAGCTAAGACTGGCTCCAGAAAGGATGCCGAGCATGGGTCAGACTATCCTTATCCATCACTAGGTGTCTGAGGATGAGGCCAGTGGTGGTTGTGGTGTGTACCACAGTGTCCCAGTTTAGGGCCATGAGCTACCTGGGACCGGAGGACAGAAATGGTATTTACTCTCTTTTGGGGAGTAAAATGAAAATGCTGCACACTGATTGGAACTTTAAAGGGATTTGTGATCTGTGTTAGATGGTATTGTCATGCTCTGAGGGGGAGGTTGGACTTGAAGATCTCCTTGGGTCCCTTCCAACCCCTAATATCCTGTGATCCTGTGTAATATCCTGTGATCCTGTGCAATATCCTGTGAAAGGGAGATTTTAATTACAGGTACATGAGTACAGAAGGCGACCAGGTAGAATGAGTACATTCACACACTAGGCCAAGTCTATTGGACTAAAAGCTTCCACCCTCAGCAGGCCTGAGAGTAGGCCAAAACTGCCTTCCCCACCTCAGGCCTAGAAGGCCTCAGCAGGCCCTGCCATCTAGGAACCACCTCCCACATACAAAGCATGAGTTAAGTAGAGACATTGCACTTCCCGAGGAGAGGAGGGAAGGGAGGAGAAGAGCAGTATCAGCAGGGCACTGTCTTATAAGCTGTGATACCGGGAAGCAGAATAGAATAACAATGTTACAATATCCTGGGACGACCAGGTCCCTCCCCTAGGACTCTCTGTCTCTTTTTGGAGGACTTTGTGGTCGTCTTAAGGGAGCCTGGGTCCCCAGACGACCACACACAGTGTGATTCAGAGCCATGACAGGTGGAGAGGAACAACGTTTTTCATGGGCATAAGGTGCTGATGGACTAAATGTCAATTGGGCAATGAATTTTAGGGGTGGCTGCCACCTCCATGCTCCTGTGTTTGCTCTGCCTGTTCAAGGAGCCTTTTAAGAAGCTGTGTGTTGAGTGGCACTTGTGAGCTGGCATTACACTCCCTCCTTCCCTCTTCCTTGGCTTAGCCTTGCTTGGGGCATCGCTAAGTCCAACATGTGCGAGTCTGGAAAGTGGGTTGGTTCAGCCAAGTGGAAAAGCAGATGGTGACTTACTTTTTGCATAAAGATCACTTAATCTTCAACCACTGTTTACTATGGGATCACTTTCATTAGGAATAAAATGGGAGAGAGGAATTGTATGTGTGAAGGCAAAGGAGAAAACAAAAATAAGCAGTGGGAAGTTGTAGTAGAAGATACTCCAAATGTGAGGGGAAAAAAGGTTGCTATCACTAAATGTAAAATGATTTCCAGATGCCATAAACCATGTTGTGAAATGAAGGTTTTTAATACAACCATTTCACATCTTTTGTGTTCCTCTTGGTTATATGGATATGAAGCACACATTTTTACTGTGTTAAAATGATGAACTAGCACTGGTGGCCTTTGCAGACAATCTAAGGACGAGAATGTCACTAAAATGGATTTCCCTATTTTCAGTTGCTCAGAACTTCTAAAAATAGCCCACTTGGCTTAAAATTGTGTATATTGGTCTGAAGTCAAAGAGGAGTTTCTCTGAATGTTTGAGTGAAATCTGTTGATTTTGTTTGGATTTTGCAGAGTATTTGCACGTGAGCCACTTGTTCCCACTTAAAAAAATGTATTTCTTTTAGTGCAAAATATATCACAGGTGACAATTTCAACAGACGAAAGTAATGACACAAGAAAATTAGTCTTCCTGCAAAACCTGAGTGTTAAATACAAAATGTAGGTAACATTTCTGGCCTTACTATTCAAATGTGGATGCAGATATTTAATTATTTCCACAAGGTGTGGAACTGCTCCAGTACATGAAATTACCTCTGCACAGAACTGTTTATGAATCACCACTTTTGTGAGAAAGAAAGGAGAGTTGCAGTTACTTTGAAAAAATTAAGCTTCATGTTTGGAGCATATCTAATAGCTACAAGAACTTTCCTTGAAGATGACTTACAGAAAAAAAGCAATGGGTAAGAGAATGACTTGTTAGTAAAGGATGTCAATGTCCCTAGGAACCTTTGATGAAGTTCTGGCTTTAACAAAGTCAGAGGCAAATTCTTACTGAAATGGATGGGGCCAAATTTTCACCTTGTGATCCATCACTAGTAATGCTACCTTTAAAAGAGCTTAGTGAGCCTGCAGTACAGGTATTTAGGCATAAGCTTATCCTTCCAAGACATATTCAAATTTGATTTAAAAAAAAAGGGTTTTGTTGAAAACAGTAGGTTTCATGTGCTTTGGATTATTGGACTATTGAGCTCCAACAATGGAGATGCCCTCTGTTTTCTGTGGTTGCCATTTGTCACTTGCTGAGGGTGATTTCTCAGTTCCTAGCAACATTCGTCTCTTCCTCAAACCTTATCTGTTTGTGGGCTTCATCTCTGGTAAGCCTTTTCTGTGCTCATTGCCTCACTCAGGGGCTTCATAACTCTGATCTAAAGAGGCTGTTAATGTCCAAGACTTGTTTGCTGATAGGGCTCCTTTCAGTCTCTCCTTCAGTCCTGCAGACCTTGCTGGGATTTCAGGACTGTTGAAGCCACCTACTCCAAATAGAACTAGGAGACACTAACTTAACTATGTTGACAATTCTTCAGACAGTACATTGTTTTCAAGTTCTACCTTTATATATGTAAGTAAACAAAAAAACTCTAGGATTTCTTCTTTTGTCCCAGAAAGCTTTTAAACAAGCCCCATTAAATGGAGTCTACACTAAAGAATTTTGGCTTTTATGGAACAAGTTCAAACACCTGAAGCTCAGACTGATTGAAAAATTTCCATCAGATATGCTTTTCAGACAGAGAACCGGACTAAAGGAAATATTTTCTACCAAGTGTTTGTTTCCTGTGGAAATCTAACATTTTGCTGGTAATTCAAGCATGTGACATCTAAACAGATCTTGTTTTTAACCTCAGGCTAAAATCACTGTGCTGAAGTTAATGCTTATACTAGAAATTCTAAGGCAACACTTCAGGAAAGTTACCATTTCAGAGTTTCAGCCAGTTCTTTGTCTCAAACCCTGGCATCTTGTAAAACTCTCTCCCTCCACAAACATTTCTTGTAATGTTTTATAGCTCTTTAAATGGCAAGTGGCATCTGCCCTAGCTCTGAGTGTATCTATAACTGCCCACTTCAGCCAGAACTGTACCAGTGCCAGGGCAAATAGAGACCTCAGGAGGTGCAACTCTCTGCTTCTTCCTGCTTCTCATTTTAAGGCCCTTTGTGACATGGTCCTTCCTCCTACTTGGTATTACACTATCCTACCTCTCATCTGCTCTGCCAGTGTAATGTCTTCTTGACCATTAGTTCTGCCTTTGCCTTTCCTTACTTTGAAGACCTAGAAGAGCTAGAAGGTATCAAGGGCCCTCTTTCCTTCACACAGCTTTCAGTTGGTTCTTTTTGCTTGTAGGAGATGGTGAACGTTTGCACATATACAGCTCTGACAGGACACCTATGCAATGCCCAAGCACAGCTCAGTGACTGTGGGTGCTGGTCAGCATGCTGTTACTTTGCTTTTAGCCTGTCTGTTGCATTTCATGGTCTCTCCCCTTTCCCTTATTGCTGAAGGCTTATTGTCACAGTGACTGAATAGATTTTTCTCAGTTTAGATCATCTGCTGGTTTAACACTTCAGCACACTTAAAAAACTTGGTCTGAGTGAATTTTTACAGGGTAGGGCTCCCTCAGAGGGTAGAGAACAGCAGACAGAGTTGTAGCTGCAGGAAATTCCTTTGTAAGCTCACCAAACTGGTTTACACTGGTGGCGGTCGTGGGCACATTGAATCATTAAATCACAAATGGCTCAATGCCTTATGTAGCACTGAAACAGAAAATGTTCTCCTCACCAGTCCCCCCACTCTGTTCCTACCTAATAAGGGCTGGTGGCACAGGTCTGGTACCAGGTGCAAGTGCTTGTTACTGCAGAGCAGAATTTGAAGAGTTTAACAAAGCAAAGAAGAAAGTGCCAGCCTTATTGTTTTAATTACATGTGCTACTTTACTGTTCAGTGCTGTATGGAAAGCAGAGTAAAAGAGATGCCATCGAGTGAGTGCTGTGGCTCTGTTTAGACCTGATTCACACAAATGCAAGAAGCACCTTCTACTTGCAGCTCAAAAGAAGGGCTAAAATTTCCATTTGCCTCAAAAACAGTTCATTGAAAAATATTCCGGCCTGCCCTTTTCTGTTTATGGATAGTGAAACTGGGCTTTCCATGGAACTTACAGTGTTTTAAATTGCATCCACTTGGCACCTAATTACCATTTACATCAAACCCCTGTTTGTTTGGATTCGTTCCCTAACTGAATCATTTCCTTCATTTTTCAGGAAGACTTCGTCCTGAGCTTTCTCCCGTAGGCTTTTACACCACTCCTTGCAATCTCCAGAAAACTGTTCCTTATGCTCAGTACACATAATGCAGTGCCCATATTGCCTCAAACCATACCTTTCTGATACAAAGCAGTCACTAATTTATGTGGTAAATAGGCTTGAACAAATTCTATTCCATTTTAATCTTGACAGTTTTTACTCCTTGAACTCATCAGTCTAATTTTCCATGTTGGAATTAATTATTTTTTTTCTGTCCTAAATTGCTTCCTTGCTTCAGCTTGTTTGTCAGATATAAAGAGCAATTAGTAAAAGCTTATGTTCTTTAGCTTCTGCTCAGCTATAGGCTATATTCCTAGAAAGTTGCTGTGCTCCACAGGTCAGGCATCCTTTTGATATTATAGTGAAGAAGTATGAGCTTTGGTGCTACTGCAAAAAATAACAGCCCAGTACATACACTCTTTTTTGTAAAATAGGTAACTCTGGAAAAGTAAGAGTATTCCTTCTTTGCTGGTTACATTATTTGATCCAGATTTGCTCTCTCAAATAGAGGAAAGTTTTACATTGATACCAATCAACAAAATCTCCCCTATGTCTTTGAATGTAACTCACTGTGTTATGGAATTGCCACATGTCAGTACTGGCAATTTTGAGTGAAAAAGCAGGAATTGTATGTTTTCACTGAAACCTACCTCAAACATATTTCCATTCATTTTATTCACAAATGTTGTCCTATTAAAATGAAGTTAGACTCTCCAAAGCAGCAATGAATTTTTCATACTTATTTTCTTTAAGAGGTTTTCAATTAGCAGCAATCACATAGACACTGTTTTTTTTAATAGCAGTTACAATGATAAATTAATATTGCACTTCTGAGAAGGGAACATGCAAATGTTATGATGTAACCATTTAACCACACTGTGAAATACTAATACTCAAAATAAAATAATGGCTGAAAAATTTAGTAATTGTGGGGAGTGTGGAAATGCAGTAGTAAAATGCTATAGATAATTACCTTTACTCTGATTCACCACTAGACCAACAAATAAGCTACATAAGGTTCTGATCCTTGCCTTTAGTGAGGTTCAAGTGGAATCTGTTAACCCGCTTATACTTTTCTTGCTTACAGTTTCCCATTCTTCAATACTTCTCCATCTTCTACTCCTTGAATTTTCTCTTAATGTGTCTTATTTTGGATCAAGTGCCTCAGGAAGTATGTGGCAATATGCTTCAGTAAGAATTTGAACATGGGCATTAGAAGAGTGAGTGGAAGATCAGCAGACACAGCATTAAGTCCCCTAAAAGATGCCAACTTGGCACTAGCACTGAGCTGCTGCACTCCCTCTGAGATCATGGATCCATCTAGTTTATGGCTTCAGTGGCCTGTGGCTCATTCCTGCTCTTGAATACTGCTGGGTCAGGCAATGGCTTTGTGCTGGGGATAACCACCTTCTCAAGTTTCCCACCAGTCTTTTTGCTTGCTTGACTAGCTTGTGCTTCGGTACTGATCATCCTTTGATGTTGTTCTGGCAATCAGGTTCCCATCACTGTGTGGAAGTGCACCAGCTTTTCTTTTTCCCCCTCTTGAGAACAGCATCTTACACATTCTGTGAGAAGAATATCAGTGGACACTCCAAACTCGGTTTCCTCATTTACAATTTCTATTTAATCTTAATTCATTCTCATGATAGATTTTCTGAGGTATCTGCTCCTGGCATGAAATGGGGAGGACTATCAATGTTCTTAAGAGAAAAAACAAATTCTTAATTTTATTATTGATGCAGGAAGGTAAGTGTGAAAAGGTTCACAGGATTTGTGAGCCTGAGGATGTTTTTCACCTTTATTGCCATACTTTTAAAAAAATCACTTCTAAAGACAGGCTCTTTTCTTAATTGTCTCCTGACCCACAGGTTAATTTTGAGTCATTAAATGGAGGGAACTAAGATAATCTGAATGAATACATTGGATATTTAATAGGTTCATGCATTAGTCATGGTGATTTTCCTCTGCTCTTCTAACCTTCAATTGTACAACATAGATGAGAAATTGTTTTTCCTGGGATTGACTACAATGTGAAGATAGTACCCATTTGCTAAAGTGAGAGAGTCTTGAGTAAGAGATATTAATTCTTTGTCTGTTTTTCACTGGGCAAATGTCTTTAGCTGATGTTGTGGTGTTAGGTTGTAGGCTGGACTTGATGATCTTGAAGGTCTTGTCTAGCCTCAGTGATTCTGTGATTCTGTGAAGAAAGAATCCAGTGTCCATGTCTTTGCACTATGGCCAATGCAAAATGGTAAATGGTTTTGTCAGGGATCAGAAACTTCAAAGATTTTCATAGAAGCTAGGTTAAATATGCCTGTTATCAACTAATTGCAGACAATATCTCAGTCTCTGATAGTAATATCAGGAGGTTAAAACACGTAATTGAAAATGTGTTCCCCACCACAGAAGGCCTGCAGTTGGGAATGAAAAATCAAACCCTTCGAAGAGACACAGAGACCGTCTGAATGCGGAACTGGACCATTTGGCCAGCCTCTTGCCTTTTCCACCTGACATCATATCCAAGCTGGACAAACTTTCCGTCTTGCGCCTTAGTGTCAGCTACCTGCGAGTCAAAAGTTTCTTTCAAGGTAGGTCTTTGATATATCAGTATCCTGCTAAAGTCTCCTTCTAATGGATTTCTGCTTTCTACTAAACCTGAGTAGTATTTACATAAAGGAGATAAAAGAAAAATCTATTGTTGAATTTACATTGTGCATGGGATTTTGTGCTGGAAATTCTGTGCATCTCCTCCTACATAGTTGTTTGGTTTTTTTTTTTGTCATTTGCTCCAAATAATGAAGTAAAATCCTCAAATCAGCAGAGAGTTTTGGGGTAGCTGTAATACCCATAGATTGGTTTTCTAGCTGCTATCATGCGTGTTGTAATGTCTGTTCAAATGCCATCTGAAACTCTAGCAACTACTGTATTACCTGCATTTGCTATATGCCAAGGAGAGTATATGCTTGAAGAGCCAAAAAAGGTCAATGTCTTTCGGGACACGTGAGATCCAAAGTTTAAGTGTTGACTAAAGCTGTACTAGGCTACTCTTTTTTTTTTTGCAGCTGTCTGGTACATCACACAATGAAAGCCAAATGTGCATGTTCAGATGTACATAGTAAAAGTTCTTTCAAATTTGCAGACCATTTTAGTTTCTTCTGCTGCTGAAAAGATCACAAGAGCAAAATCCAGATTAGAGATTTAACAACGAAAATCCTCACTAGAGTTGTTTAAAAAAGAAGAAGAAGAAGAGAAAGCCTATTTGAAGGAATATAACTGACCAAAGCTTATAGGTGGACAGCAGAGATAAACAGAAGTATTTTTGTAATGGATGTTAGTTTTCCTTGACTGTTCCTTCCTATTACTATTGCTTATTATGCATGGTGTATACAAGGCAACCCTGTGTTTTTTAGGTTTCGCAAGGAGAATAGTATCTACTGCTTGGTTTCTTGCTTTTAAAATACACTTTAGGATAAAAGAGATGCCAATTTGAAGAGGCTTTGGCAGACTGCAGGGCATTATGTAAGATGACATCAGATTACAGATGATGATATTGCTGATTGCAGGAGTGTCCCTTGTCAACTGTGGAAGCTGGTTGCCCAGCCTCCAGCATCCTGCAGTTCAGAGTGCTTCTCTTTCCCTTTGAAAACATACCTGAGCTTTACTTTAGTTTCTCGTGGGTCGAAGAGCAATCAGCTGTCTTCATCTGCCTTTACTACTCTTCTCCACAGCTCCTAAGATCCATTGTCTCCTTTTTTAAAGAAGGAAAACAAGTAAAGCCAGACTTCATTACTCTGAAATGTTCCATGTTTTGAGACATTTCATTTAATTTAATCTCCGAATTACCTAATTGAACACACAGTTTGTGTTCCTTTCTATTTTATTTTTAAATGTTTACATCATGAAACTAAGGTTACAAAAGCATTGTTTATAGTAGAGGAAGGAAATCACATGCAATTTTAAGACAGGAGAGCAGGCTGGAACTTCAGAAGGGTGCAATGGAGGAGAGGTGAGCCATGGAAACTAGAGTTGTGAGAGAAATGGGTGCTCTTTGGGTAAGCAGAAGAGCCACAGCCTCTTCCATGGGCATCACGATCTACTGTCTTTTAGTTGTGGGGAAATAAGGCACAACCTCCTTTTTTTAAACAAAAAATTTAGTAGGTAGTCACCTAAAAAAAAGACAACAAACAAAATATCCATCCAAGCATTGTGGTGACAGAGGATAGAAGAGTAGAAATGGCTTGCTTGTGGCTTTTCAAATCAAAGGATGGTACTAATCTGGGAGCTGTTGTGAACCCTGAGAGAGGATAGGAAACAGACCAGTGGCACACAGAGATGTTATAAAATTGGATATAAAATATAACACATCTGGAAAAAAAGACTTAGCAAAACTGTACTAATTCACTCAGGGAAAATTAGTCCAAACAAAGTGATGTTCAATAGAAAGGAGAAACCTGGAAAAGAACATAAAAACAATAATCAAAGAGGGACAGTGGTCAGCAAATTGTTCTATGCTTGTAATATGATATGTTGACATAAACAAGAAAACCAAGTGTGGATTTTGTTCTGTTTGCCCAGAGGCAGCATGTCACTACACAGGAGGTTATAATCCCTCTCTGTGTGAGACCAGCATGATTCCATCTGCAATACAGCTTTCTGTTGTGGGCATCTCTTGGTCACAAGGGCATTAGTACACATTAAAGGGTTTGGACTATACGCAGGCAAGAACTGACTGTTAAACTCAATGGACAGGAAAAAAAAAGTAAAATTAGTTGAAATGTGTACAGTTGTACAGTTTATTTGCTTCCATTGTTTGTCTTCATAGAAAAGAAAGAAGAGAAAGGAAGGAGGTGCATAGGAAACTTTAAAGTCGCACAACAGAGAATCCCAAGAACAATGACAAGCAAACTGAAATTTGGCTTGCGTATCAAGCAAAACATATCTGTGATAAGTTCTAGTCAGTTATCCCAATATTACCAAAATTGATGCAGTGGAGATTCAGGACATTCGAATTTGTAATCTATAAATTGCAGGCATGCACATCTTTTGTTTCAAAGACTGTTCTGTGAGTCCAGCTTAAAATCCATGGTTTTGAAAAGTGTTTGCACGAATGCTGTTTTAACACCATGTTTTTAAACCCGTGAATAGTGCTATTTGACACAGAAGTTCATATATGACATTGCAGATTCAACTCGTAATAGTTAGCAATTTCTGCGACAATTAAAATTACACACCTACAACAGTTCTAGTGGTTTCTAGACATGCTGATTTCCTTACCACTAGGTGTCCTTTCAGCAGCTACTCTGCCATATTCAGTGTGTAGCAGAAATGTATTTACAAAGATCAATAGCCAATTAGAGGGCATAGTGTGACCTCACCATATTGATTTTAAGTATGAGAATAATTTTGCAGAGAATGAATTATTAGGGGGTGGAGAATATTAATCAATCATTTATTCCCTCCTTGGTGGCCATTACAGCTTAGTATCTTGGAGCACATGGCCAGTTCATCTTAGTTAAGTTGTTTAAACAGAAGTCTGGTTCTTTTCTGAAACGTAGACAGATTATTTTTTTAGTATTTAGTTTAAGTCACTATGGTGGACTCCCTCCCTCCTTCTTAGAAATGTTTTCCTTCAGCTTCAGAACAGTTCTTCTGTCTGTTTGGTTTAGTCTTCATTTCTCTATTATCAGTTGGCAGTGACTATTAATAGCCCACTCCCCTCAAGCTACACACATTTAGTCATTTTGCATTTTCCTAATATGCACTTAGAAATAGCTCGCAACGATAACCTTTCAATTTCACCAGATTTCTTGTGTAGTGCAGCATGAATCTGAAACAATGCTTAGGCTGACAGGCAGCAACTGCTACAGGAAGCTGTCCTGGTCATTTGGACTTGAAAAAAATTTGACTTGAGTATGGCTTCTGCAGGAGTGGAGCGAAACTTAGTATAGCAAACACTTAAACTTGCTGGGCCTCTGTCTTGGCCATATTCCATCTTGGTTAATTGTAGTCTGTCTTCCTTTACCACTCTTGAAGATATATCCTTTAGTGCCTCTTATTTCTCAGTTTTTCCACTGGTGGAAAAACGGTAGTCTTGCACCACTTCAAAACTGACTCCCTTTTGTGGATTGTTTAAACAGTTCCTTAACTAAAGTATAGGTATTAATTTTAACATCTCAGATCCTTTCTGAGAGACAGCTAACTTAATGTTCCCATTATCTGTAAGGAAAATACTCATGGCAATTCAGATTGACCAATACAGTTACAATTAGAGTTTAAAGCCCGTCATATTTCAGTTCTTAGAGTAGCTAAGCTTGTACCAGTAGACCACTCAAACTTTTCTTCATCATACCATTCATTAATGTTATTACTTATTAGCCATAAGCATTCCTGATAAATGGTAACTGATGTTGATGTTTTAGATGGCAAATGCAGAGACCTCACTATGAACCACTTTTTTGATTATTCAAGAAGTGGGAGTGTTTTAAATCCTTGACTACATAATTTATAGAACAAGTAATTTAATTCAGTAGTTTGTTATTTTTCCCATCTGGACATTTTATGCATGCACAAATGTGTATTTTGTGTTTATACATATACACAGATGAATGCAGACACAGAAACATGCATGCACACTCAAAACAGGTGTCATCGCAACAAAAGCTTCCCTTGCAGCAATATTTTGGCTCTCTGTCTGTCTCTCAGACTTAAGTACCTTCTCTGTATCTACATACTTCCAGACTTCATTTAGTTTTGAATGCTGATAGATGTATGGGTGTCTAAGTAAAGACAGGAGAGTCATAGATTAACTCTGTGAATAAATATATTAAAAGTTTCTGACAATTTTAAGTTTAAATTGCAATCCAGATCTTTCCAAAATTAGTGACAGTCAAACACAGAGTCATGTTGTTTGACTTGCCTTAAAGTCAAACAACATGTCTCTGTGTTTGACTGTTATAAAGTTATATATGGATTATAAACTGAATTACAGTATAGGTCTGAGAAATTTGTCTATAAATCTTAATTCATCTGCTTCCACACAGATTTAGGAAACAGGCATGTATAGACTGTCCTGAGTAAAGAATCATCTCCATCTAAACCTGAGTGTCATATTTCTAATGTTTTTTGTAAATCTGCAGCATGAGTGATTCCACACATTCCTTGACTTAGTACCCAAGCTGGAACTCCCCTACTCCATTTTAAGCCCTCCTTCTGCAGAAGAGCAGTTTATACCCTTTTCTTGTGGCACTCCAGCTTCTACAGCCATGATGGTGTCGCACTTTTCTTTCAGTCTCATCTTCTTTAGACAAAATGGCTCTGCCCTGCTCCTTTGCTCTTTTCTTGAGGCCTCCATTTTCTTGAATCATTTGTGTCACTCTTCTTTTATCTTTTATCAGGATTAACCTAGGATATGTGCAATGCATCTTTCCAATTTACAGCAAGTGACTGATACCTTTTCTTATTTTATGCTTTCTTAGGTAAGCTTGGACCTCCTTAAAACAAGACATTGTGAAACAGTAGGAATAGCCTTTTTAAAGTTATCAAGACATGTAATATCTATCCTTCCCATTCACATGTCCATTTGTAGAAGGTAGTTTAAAGCCACATGGCAATATATCCTTGACAGATGTGTTGATTTCTATTTCTTTTTTATTGCCTTTATGTTTTGACAAATAGGTTGTTCAATATTTTGCTCCAGTATTTATGGATTGAAATTCATCTTAGTGCTCTTACTATCCTTTGGTGTCCTCTTCCCATGCTTTCTAAAGATAAGCTCCATGTTTTTCCTCTTCTAATCTTTCAAAATCTCGCCTTTCTATTGTAATTTCTCACAGCTCATAGCTCTGAATATGCTTCAGCTGTTCATCAGAATACACTGCAGTGAGTCTCATCAGATGCAACTGAACTCACCCAAGCACCCAGGGTGGTAGCATTGTTGCTGGTGTTTAGTGTCAGTACCTGTCTGATCCTAGATCCTGTTCAATATCTTTATTGATGATCTGGATGAGGGGATTGAGTCCAGCATCATTAAGTTTGCAGATGAGACCAAGCTAGGAGCAGGTGTTGATCTGTTGGAAGGTAGGAGAGCCCTGCAGAGGGACTTGGACAGGCTGGAAGGGTGGGCAGAGGCCAATGGGACAAAATTTAACAAGGCCAAGAGCAGGGTTCTGCACTTTGGCCACAAC
>WAAF01008980.1:679234-691912 GCA_013400475.1 Tricholaema leucomelas | reverse complement strand
GGAGTCACCGTCCCTGGGGGCGTTCAGGAAAAGACTGGATGAGGCACTTAGTGCCATGGTCTGGTTGACTGGATAGGGCTGGGTGATAGGTTGGACTGGATGATCTTGGAGGTCTCTTCCAACCTGGTTGATTCTATTCTATTCTAGATAGTGGGAGTAAAAATAAGCACAAAAATTAAACTTTTTTTGGTACTACCTGTAGCTTCCTCTCTGCAGAGCAGCAGAAAACCCTCTTCCCAATCTTGCATGATTAAAGGATCTCCAGCATGCTTTTTAGAACCCTCCCTTTCTTGCTACATCTTATTTCATGCATTGTCTTTTCTGTTTTCACTTGTTATACACGTGTGCCTTTTTTTTTCCTATGAGCTTCCAGTCATTGAAGAACTTAGGATGTTGTTATAATGGTCTTGTTTTATATTGCCCACTCTTCACTGCTACTGACATAGCTTATAATTTCCCCTATATATGTTGGTTTCTTGAAAGATCATTCAGCTCCTACTTTTAGATATCTGTCCTCTGAGATTTTTCCTTCCAGTTCTTCAGGTGAACCTTCTTTAGTTTCAATGTTCTCATGTTGCTATGCCTTGGACTGCTGTTGCTGGAAAAAAGCAATGGTTCCAAGATTTCTTGGTCACTTGCACAAAGCTGCCCTTTTCTAACTCTTCAGTTAAACCTTTTTTATATATTTATCTTTCCAGTTCTGACAGGATAGCGCACACTGTGCGCTTTCTTCTGATTTAGCATTTGTATTGGTGGATCATTTCCTTTTATTACTTTCTGTGTTTGGTGTGATCCAATTCCTACTGAACTTTAATGGAATGGGATTTACTGCGTTTAAGAAGGAGGCAATAGATTCCTCCCAGCTGGCCTGATTTTCAGTATCTTCAATTACAGCCTGCTGCAGCTTTCTTCTCCCCTTACTGTGTCCATGGCTGTTGATCTCTTAGCTCAGTAACGTACATGGACTTCTTACTACTTTGATTCAGATTCCTTAGGTTCCCTTATTAGACTGTCCTGGGGACAGCATGTAAGACTGTTATTTATCATACTATTTGAATATTTAGTGCTGCAGTTCCCACTGTGTAGCTTACAGACCTGTTTCTGATGTGACATGCATGTCACTCTAGTGGCTCTCACCAAAAATTAAGAAATTACAACTTAAGATGGGAAGCAAAGAATGCTCTTGCTTTCAGTGCATTATCTGCCATGGAATATTACTCAGCACTGCTGTGAGAGTGCTGCTTACCTGAATCAAAGCTCCTGATCTGAGGATGCTACTGTAGGATTCTACTGCAATGCATGTACTGGGGTTCTTAGCCATCCCTTTTATCCCCACTATCTCTCCCTAACATTTCTACATTGCTGAACATTTCTTTTCAAAATACCTCAATGAATTTTTTTCTGGATTGACAAGTTCTCCTCTTTTGGTGTAAGTATGTTGCTTTTGGTTTTGTTGATTTTTTTTTTTTAATTTTCCTTTGAATAATCAAGGAAAATATTCCCACAGCAAATTTTAACTGATTTTGAAGCTAAACTCATGAGTTAATTGTTACAATGATGGCTTGTAACGGATACATTTCTATGCGAAAATGTCTTCTTTCATTTGTTCACTGGTTCCAGTAGCCTGATGCTTTTCTTTAAATTAAAAAACTTATTCTTAGTGAGTCACAGAGGGGCCAATGTTGGAAGGGGTGTCTTGAAGTCATCTTGTCCAACACCCCCTGCTCAAGCAAGGTCATAGAGATCAAGTTTTCCAGGACTGCATCCAGATGCTTTTGAATATCTTCAAGAAAAGATATTGCACAACTTCTCTGGGCAACCTCTGCCAATGTTCAGTCACCCTCACAGTGACAAAAATGTTTCCTGATGTTCAGGGGGAACCTCCTATGTTTTGATTTGTGCCCATTATCTCTGATACTGTCACTGGACACCAGTGAAAAGAGTTTGTTGTCTTCTTCTTTACACCCTAGTGTTCATGCTACATATAGATGTCCATGCTGATGAGATTCTTCCTGAACTTTCTTTTCTCTAAGCTGAACAATCCCAGCTTTCTTAACCTTTTCTTATAGGAGAAATGCTCCAGTTGTTTCATCATCTTCGTGTCCTTTCATTGGATTCCCTCCAGGTCCTTTATACTGATGTATTTAGAATAGATAGAGGAAAAGTGAAATAATAAAAGATCTGAAAGACAAATAAGTATCCTAAGAGTGACTATGTTGAGAACAGAACAAAATGCCTTAATCTACAGTCTTGATTCCTCTTAATTCCCATAATTCTTTTCTTGGTATGTTTTGTATATTGATTTTCATTATGGCAATAACAAAAGGCTTTCAGATTATCCACAAGCTTCTAGTTTTTGATGAAACACGTATTTTGAGTTGCAATTCTTAAGTTTCAGTTGTGGCTCTCTGCTTAGCTAGGGCCGAAGTCAATACCTTGAGTCAAGAAGTCCTTAACACATATGAATATTTTAATAATTACAAGTTTGTTTTTTGAAGACATATTCCACTGATTTAGAGCACTCCCACTCCTAGGCTCTGAAACAAAATGCTTGAATGATTTCTTTCAGAAAGACTTTTCTTTTTTGAACACATACAAAATGTCTTTGGGGTATCTATTGTTGTAGTCTACAGTCACAGCTTGTTATATTGCCTGTAAGCATTTAGGTTGTTTAAGTTTCTTAGGGCAGCATATTCAATGGCTTGCACTGAGAAGGAACCTTCATGGTCAGAGTAGGTAGGTCATAAGTAAGGTTATTCCTGTGGTTGTACTGAACTGTTGTATTCAAATCTATCACAGCATTCAGACTGTGTCAACCAAATAGGGACTGTGCATGAAAGAAACATTTTCCCTTTTCTACTGCTCTGTAATTTTACCATCTTCATAACAATATAGTAATTGAAAAAAGAAATAAATGTTCCGCTGCATAAGTGGTACCTAATCTTTGAAGGAAGACCAATTATCTGCAAATCATTATCTAATCAAGTGCTAAAACACTACCTCAATGACATTTTAGTAGAAGTGTCAAAACTTTAAGCAGGCTAGCTGTGTAAGTTTGCTCGTGAGATCTGGCAGGACTTGTTCTGGAGAAGCAGTTGCACACTGTCTGTCCCCTACATCACCTATTTTCAAGCAGTGGAATATTTTTACTGGATTTTTAAATATTTTTAGTTGTCAGAGAGATCATTTTATTGCTAAATATTTCTTATGCTTTTTAATCTTCCCCTTGTTTCCTAGGCCCACCATTCATTCCATGTAACAAATATCTGCAGCTGTTTTGCACTACATGTCCTAGATAACCTGAAGATTTCTTTGATCCTTGTGAGACTGTTGTTGGCTTTCAGAAGAGGACTGTATCTCCTCTTTGTGCCTTGTTGTATAAGTATTGCGTTCCTTGTGCTAGATAGCTTTCTCTTCACTTTCCTGCAAGCAAAATGGTTTTTGTAGAAGTAGAGTAGATTTACTGCAGAGCAAGCCTACATTCAGGAAGAACAAGAGGACTCCCACATAGCTTGAATTCCTGTCACCTTTGAAGATCAAGCGAAGCTGTTAGTGCAACAGTAATGCCACATTGTAAGACTGGCTTTGAATTCCATACTTATTTTTTGAACAATGGCAAATAAAGAATCATAGTTATAAATAAATGTCAGACCTTTTGTGATACTGCTTGGATACTTGTGTCAGGTGCTGCGTCTGGTTTATATTGTCAGATCTCAAGCTCAGAGCTTTTAGGCTGCATCAGTCACCTGCACAAAGCATAATCCGTAAGAGCTGGACTCTGTGTTGTCTTTGGAAAATACACCATCATGATCATTCTTGCAGAATTTCCACTTGCAATTCTAGATCAATATCTTATACCACTTTCTGTTACTGGATGCCATTCAAATGATCATCCCTGTAGGCTTCAGCATTTCTCCTGACATGAACAAGATTGATTAGAAAACCAAGGAGCTGGAAATGACAAGTTATGTGAGGCAAATCTTTGTTAGATTTATCCCGAGAGCATTTAGCGCTGGAAGAGTTCCACTGTTTCTAGTGATAGTATCCTCAGAACCAGACAACATGGTCACAGATGCATTTGATGGCTGTTTGTATAGGTGTTCTCACAAGCTATAGCAGCTATATTGGTCTAACTCTAGAGGAAGTCCCTAAAATACTTTCAGCTGTTAAGTGTGGGTTTTTATTTTTCTCCAGCTTGCTTAGTAATTTGTAACCATTCTGACAGGGGAGGCTTTTGTGTTCAGTTGCATTTGGTTAGCTCACACTGTGCATCTCACGTAGCATTGATGTAAATAAATGTAGGTATGTGGAAAAAAAAACCCAAACCCCTGGGCCTATCTAATCTAGTAGTCTGGTAAATGCACTCTCTTTTGTATTCAGTGATGTTCATCTTGTGTGTTCATTGTGCTTGCTATGTCCTTTCTCTGCATCTTTGACCCTCCTTTGTGCAGCTTGATACCAGCTATTGAAATACCCTTATAGCCCTTTATGGATCAAATTCTGTATTCCTATGCTATAAAAAATGGACTTCCATTGACTTTATCTTCTGAACTTAAATTGTGTTTGGAGATTGAGAAAGAATTCAGTTTATTTTCACTGTAATCCAAGTTTTCCTTGGATATGGAAACAAGATTGGTTTTCATCATAGGAAAGATGGCATTTTTATTCCAGAAATTCCTATCAATTGCTGTGAGTGTAGAAGGCACTAGCAATAATACTGCCCTAATCACTGTTGCAGTGGATAGGAAGTAGGCAAGCATTCATTCAGGCATGAACTTTGGCTTGGTTTACACTTGTTCTCAGCTTCACCAGTGATTACCATCTCTGAGAGGAAACGTGTTTCTTTATTGTCAAGAAAATGATTTACTTTGTTTCTTATTTTAAACACAGATACATTTTAAAGGAAAGACAATACCTCTTATCCAAAACAACAAGGAATTTAGCTTGGTATGATATAATTGCATAGGGCTTTGAAGAGAAATAGAGCAGTTTCAGGCTAGGGAACAGTGTGAGATGCCATCCTAGCTTCTTTTCTCCCTTTGCTACCAGCTCACTTTTGGATTACAGCATATGGTGGAAGCTGTCTGTAGAGAACTCTGAAACAATGTGCCTGTTAGAGTGGATCCTGTATTCAGAGGCAGAGTGGCCACATCACTTGGGGATAAGCCACACGACCACACTTTTCCCCAAGATTTTGTTATCTCCAGGTAGGAGCATAAGATGCTGTGCAGCCACACCAATACCCTTAGAGCTAGCTCAAAAATCTCTGAGCTTATACTCACAGAAGGATAGTGTCATAGAATGCTTTGGACTGGAAGGGGCCTTTAATGGTGGTCTAGTCCACACCTCTTGCAGTGAGCAGGGACATCTTGTACTAGATCAGGTTGCTCAGAACCCCATCCAGCCTTACCTGGAATGTTTCCAGGCATGGGACATCTACTACCTGTCTGGGCAACCTGTGCCAGTCTCTCACCACACTCATCATAAAAAAAACGCAAATTTTTCTCTAGTCTAAATCTACTCTCTTCTAGTTTAAAACCATTATGTTTTGTCCTGTCATAACAGTCTCTGCTAAAAAAAACTGTCTTCATCTTTCTTTTGTGACTTCCTACTGGGGCTCTGGGGAGCTGAAGCAAGGTCTCCCTGGAGCCTTTTCTTCTTGAGGTTGAACAAGCCCAACTCGCTCAGCCTTTTTCCATAAGGGAGGTCTTTTCGCCCTGTGACTGCTTTTTGACTCCCCTCTGGACCTGCTGCAACATGTTCATGTCCTTCTTGTGCTGAGGGCTCTAGAACTGGACACAGTACTCCAGGGGAGGAGTGCTCCAGGTGAATCCATATCTCTCCAATTTAGAGAAAAGAATGTTATGGAGAACTCTTTCAAAGGCTTGATGTAAGTCCACATAGATAACATCTGTAGCTCAATCCAGATAGATGACATCCACAGCTCCATATGTCCATCATTTAGATTTTCATACAAATGCTGCATTGCTTCTATCTAGTAAGCACTCTTTGGGTTTGTTTTGGTATTTACTATCAATAATTTTATTAAGAAAATATCTTTCTTGTTCTGTTTCTCAAAATCCTTCTATTAATTAGGCCACTGAAGCTCTGAGACCATTGCCTGTCATGTGGATCAGTATTGTCTCACTGGGTTTTTGTATTGCTCCCTTGACATTGTCTTGCACATACCTCTTGTTTCCTGTCTTACACAAGGCATACTCAAGCTTTGTCAGTGAGCAACCACTTTTTTATTCTGTGCTGCCAACTGTGTTTCCATTTTTGACAGCCCTAAAGATCCACTGAAACGACTCAATCCAGGAACAAGAGGACCAAGATATGGAAGATGGCAAGGCTAAGAGGAAGGGCTTTCTGTAGTTCGTTCTGTTTTTTCAAGATTTCATTTGGTCTCTGATGAATTAAATTGAAATTTTGTTTAATGATAGTATTTTATTGACATTTAAAAAAAACTGCTTAGGGTGTGGGTGTTGATTTTTTGCATACCCTGCTTAGAGTTTTAAAAGTATTTAAAATGAGCAAATGAAATCTAAATTAAATGCTAGCAATAAACAAAATATCTTACTAGACTTCAAGTAGGCAACCATGGTTGACCTAGTAACTGCTTCAGAAAGTGTGTATCAATGACCAGAAACTCCTATTTTGTGTCATGCAACAGTCAATCGTGACATCTTCTCTGAGTAGCAGCCTGAGGCATTTGCAGTGTTGATATGGTAGGCAGGACTTTATCATGTGATGTTGTTGCTTCAGAATTTTTTAATAATTGTTTTTCCATGTTTGGAACAGTCATCGTGGTCTTGGAGTAGACTAGTGTCTCTTCATGCCTTTTAGTTTTCCTTGTCATGTAATTTCCAAACCAGTATCTGATATCTTTGAATGCTGCCCAGGGACAAGAATGATGCTTCATTTTTTGTCTTCTAATCCCCTGTCTGGTTGCCAACATCACTGCTGCTCTAGCAACTGCTGCAGAAGCACCTGTCAGGGATAGAGTCCTCATGGTGTCCATCAGGGCCTCCCAGACAGGGCTCACCCCATCACCATAATCAGGAGCGGCGTGTCTTAGGGGCATGAAGGACAGCCTCAGCCCTGAGTACCAGATGCTGTCCTGGGAACTGATTAAGACCACATTGCACTCTTTCTCCATCTTGCCTCAATGTCCCGGGGACATCTTGTCTTGCTCCACTATTTCTCAACTCTAACCTCCTTTCTGAACATGCTGCAAAGGCTCTTATTTGAATCTTGTATTCTCCTTATTTTGTAACCTTTCTATCACAGGCCTTCCTGATATCACTGGCATTTGTGTTCCACAGCTCATTTCTGTGAATCAGCAACTTATTCTTCCATCTCTACAGGCATCTCCCATGCCCAGCTTTTTCTCATTAAAGCCACATAATTGTAATAATCCTTGCCTGTGAGGTCATTAATCTTGTTAACCCTCTCTCTTCATTCCATAGCTTTTATACTTTCTCCTACAAGCCATAGTTCATTTTCTTTGCAATGTTCTTTACGGATGGAATGCTCTTCCTGAAATTGTGCTTGGGTCAGCCAGCAATTCCTCATGCACTAAAATCTTTCTAGTCATATGCAGAGCTAAAAGCTGGCTGTGAGTCTTATAGAAGTATGAAAGTAAATAAATAAAATTATGGTTTAGTAAAACCCAAAAGTTCATCATTTATCACATGACTTATATGACTGAATGTCCAAGACCCCTGTCTTTCTAAGCTGAGACTAGATATTATTTAGGTGCTTGGAAATCCTAAATCATGAGATGGGAGCTGCAAAGTTACCTCATTTTGCTATACAATTAGTTGTATATAAATATGTGGATGGTGAGTCTTGGGTGGATGGAGCCAGACTCTTCTCAGTAATGTCCAGTTATAGGACAAGGGGCATTGAGTGCAATCTCATAGGAGAACTTAAGGAAAACCTTTTTCACTATGAGAATGACAGAACACTGGAACAGGTTTTTCAGAGAGGTTGTGGAGTCTCCTTCTCTGGAGTTATTCAAAACTAAACTGAATGCATTCCTGTTGACTTACTCTAGGTAATCCTGCTTGGGCAGGGGGATTGGACTGGATGATCTTTTGAGGTCTCTTCTAACCTCTAATGTTCTGTGATTCATCCTGAGGTTCGGCTCAGCAGATTAAATGACTTGTTTTCATTTAATTGTATTTAATCCAGTGTCTCTTATGTTATTGAAAGGAAAATCCCATGTGACTAAATCAGTTGCTTTTCTTCTCTGTCTAATGTAGCAGTAACACATTAGTCAGAACATTCCCCACCATGAATGAACTTTTTTTTTTTTCAGATGAGACAAAGCAGATATCCCTTCATAAATCCAGTTTTAATTTGATTGTAATTTTTGGTGCAATCATGCAGATAATGCAACTGACAAATTTTCTAAAATCTTGACAACTACATGAGTAGAATTGGAAGCAGAATGCATATCAGTAAACTAAATTAAATGCTTGCTAAGAGAAGTTATAAAGGGACTTTAGAACGTCCTTCAGAGAAGTTAATAATTTTTTTTGTGAAAGGTCAGTGCTGTATAGCAGTCTGCTCAAAACACAAACATGTATCCCATGAATTTACTACATCCCTAAAATGCCATTAAAATCCCCTCAATGCATTCCCTTTTTATATACCCATGGAATATATAATGTTGAAGGTATATATCTGAGAAGTAAATCTCTCTCTGTAGTTTTTTGTTGTAATAAATACTGTCTGCTGTTCCCATTACCACTGAACCTGTAACATGGATTGGCTACTTACATATTGGAAACAGCTGACAAAAGCTGAGAGAAGTAAAAAGAAGAAAGATCAGGTCTAAATCAAAACCTGACATATTTTAAGTTTTGTTTTTCTAGTCCATTATCAAATTTATAACCACTTAACTATGTACTACTAGTGTGTTGTACAACATCACTGAAAACTTGACACAAAATTCTTACATTTTGCTCCAAATAATTTTAAAAAATTATATTGTGCCATCAAATGGTCCCTATAAACTTCACATGGGAAAATGGCCTCATAAATAATCATTTATGAAGACATTTCTTGAGTGGAGAAATCATATAACCTCAGCAATACATCTTGGACTGATGAATATATTGATTTATGTGGAAAATATTCCAATATATGACAGTAAGTGGAGAAAAAGGTTATTGCATTTCCTCTTTCCATACTTAATCTCTTAATTTACATTGTCACATATAGAAAAAAGGCTATACTTCTCAAAACAAGTAGTATTTCTTTGAGGTTATTAGAGATGTTTAAAATTACAGAAATTAATAGTTACTAATGGCTCAGTTAGGCAAGGTGCTGAGTGCTCTCAAATTCCTATGTGTTCAGCAGGAATCGATTGTTTTCAGCAGTCCTTCAGAACCATCAGAGCTATATGATAATTAAATCCTAGCAATACAGCTTTATTTACCTGCTTAAGGGGAGGGCGGGTTTGAGTTCTTTCTTTTGAGCCAAACTTGTTCTTGATGACAAGTCAGAGAGTTTGCAGGTAATGCAGACTGCAATATTCAGTTTCATTCTTAGTGATGGTAACAATCACTATAGAAATATTTAATAAATTTGGCAGTTAAGTGCTATACTATTTGTGGACAGTGATCCATCTGGCATTCATTGCTGTGTACTTATGGCTGGGAAGGTAGAGATAATGTTGATTTCAATGTTTGCTTTGTGATCACACCTTGTAAGTATCAGGGTGGTAATTGATAGTATCTTTAAAACCAGTAGTGTGACTGAATCACTGCTGGTAGAATGAGGTGGAAGGAGAGGTCACGTTCTGGACAGAAGATGTGCTCCTTTCAGCAACATTGTAATGACACTGAAGTTCCAATAGGTCATTTGGAAAAAACAAGTTTCTTTATCGTTTCTTGTCTTTATCTAGTCAAGTTATGTCACAATCTCCAGATGGGAGTCAGCATACTTAGTTTAGATATTATAGCTTCATCAGATATTCCATCTTCTGAAGATTATGTTCAACTAACTTAGTTTTAGTTCAGGAGAAAAGGTGGAATGATTTCTCTGGCTAGAGAAAAGCTGTAATGGCAAACTACAATTTCAGGACTCTCCATCACTCCCTTGCCAAATGGTACATACAGCAGCATGTGAAAAACAGGTCAGGGAAGACTTTTAAGCTGTATATTCACATGTCCTGACGTGTCTGTAGTGGAGACTGGGAAATGTAACGGAAAGTCTCCAAGGACGAAGAGACCAGTGAGAAACCTAATCTCTTTCCCGCTGAGGCAATTTGCCAGGAAAGACCTACTGTAGGCAGAATTTGGACAAAAAGCCTCTTCTTGGAAAACAGCACTTTGGTCGGTGACAAAACATAAAGACAACTGGTCAAGTCCTTAATTCCTTTTTTGCTTAACTTTGGTGTAAGTCGAGTAATAGAAGTTGCCTGGCCCAGTGTTTTGAAAAACACATTGCCTGAAGTTAAAATGTACTTTTAGACATCAAATCCAAAGCACTATTGAAAAGGTTGAAGCCTGGGAAGGGTGAGCTCACATCTTCCCCGCTTCAGTAATTTGTCTGGAGAAAATTTCATGCTAGGTAAATTTGGGACCAGCTAGCCATATTGCAGCCAGATTTGTAGTGCTAGCATGCTTATGGAAAGAACACTGGAAAGAGAACTCAGATCTACATGGAGATAATGGGATACATTTGAAAAAATTGGAGGATTTTGCCAGTGTACTTTCATGTCAAGCTTTTGAATAAATCTGTTCTTTTTATTTTTCCTGTATACACTTCTGCTGTTTACCTTGGTAACTTTCCTTCCTCCTTTCAATGTGTGTAGTTTGTTAAGCTGCTTTCTTCTGAAATCTTTGAGAGATTATTTTTCACTTCTTTTTCTCTAGTAAACACTCTAGAGATAACCCACTTCACCTGATTTTAAATGCTTTTATTTTTTGCATCTTCATCCTCTGTAGATTTGCTTGGGTTTGTTTCTGTATAGCTTTTTTCCCCCCTTCCCCCATCTTTGCTGTGATGTTCTTCATGTTCCCTGTATTCCTTGCTTTGTCTCTAAGTGCTTTGCTTACATCTGCTCTTTGCTATTCCAGAACTGGGTCTCTGTCTCTTCTCTCTACTCACAGACTGACTTTGGTGGGAAAATGATGCACTGTTTTTTTTGTTTCTTTTGATTTGTTTGTTTTTGGTTGTTGTTGTTGTTGTTTTTTTGCTAGTAAGACATTGTTCTTGTCTCCTGTTGGGTGAAAGAAGGACCAGGCAAACCTCTTTTCCATTCTTTATAAGGGCCTCTTGCCCTATGTGGTCTGGGTGTGGTGAGCTCAGATAGCCCGCTGATGCTTTCATTGCATGGGCCACAGGGAGGGGATGTACCTTTCATGCCCTCCCCTGCACAGAGCCCTACCACAGCGTCAAAATGATGAGAATCCCTGCAGCAGAGGGATGAAGCCTTAGGGCGGGAGGGGGAAATAAATAATGAATTGTTGTCAGCCCTTCCTACTGCATTAGGCTGCCAGATGATTGCTTTTTCCTTGCTCCCACCCACATGCTTCATGCCACCACTAGCATTCTCAGTCCTTTGTGCTGATGTTGTGGGCTAGTCAGATGATGAGTCAGCTCTGCTAACCAGTGCTTTTCCAGCTCCCCATGGCAGGGATAGCTTTGGCATAAGAGTTTCATCCAAGACTATCCGCACAGAAGGCGAGGGTCCACTTGGGCACATTAATTAATGTATTTAAAAGTTTTCCTTTCTGCATATAAAGAGCAGGTTTCCAGGGCTGTGAACTCAGTGTGTCTTCTTCTCTTCGCATAGACTCTGATACAGAAGTTTGGAAACTACACTCTCTATACCATCTGTTAGTATGGGAGTGTTGAGTTAATGGGAAATTCAAATTTTGAATAGATTTGGAAATTCAAAGTTTTGTTCTCACAGCAATTAACTGCATGTTGGTCTCAGATGGTATTTTAGCTCATTGAGTTAATGTTCAAAATGGATCTTGCGCCACAGCTGAACTTGGCACAGGGATCGAGTGGGAGGAGAGATGATCAGAGCTTCAAAATACCTTTGTGCCTCCACGCTGGGCAGGCCTGGACCTCTTTAGTGCTTCCCAGGGGTCAGAACACCCTCTGGGACTGGCGCATCCAGTGTCTCACAGCTCATGTCAATTGGAGAACATCTGGGCAGTGGAAAATACATTAGGCGTAAGAATGTTCCAGCTGCCCTGTTCCCAGCCTGCTCCATCCTGCTCGACTCCATCAACTCCCGGCTGCCGTTGCCTTGGCTGGAGCACTATGGTTAGGCACACCAGCTCCTTTTCTTCTTCTGTACATCATGCAAAGCTATGCCGTGCTACAACAGGTTGTATGAACCACAATATGCAGAAGGCTCAAACACAGCAACTTACTACAAACATTTCTGCAGCTACCCTATTTGTGATTCTATTTAATCTGCCCTCTGCTTGAATAGTGCTTGGTAACTGTGAATCAAGTATGTTAGGGCAGCGGAAAGACAATGAGAGAGGAAGCTTTTTCGGAGCATGCTTGCTGTAATATTTGAGTAACTAAGCTATTAAGAAATCCTTAAAGCTTGATTTTACTTACTGTAATTTCTCACAGTACTTAAACTTATTTCTAATAAAAAAAAAAACTCTTAGTAGCCAATTTAAAATTATTTTTAAT